>PPLB01007557.1:0-19681 GCA_003706365.1 Citeromyces siamensis
AAACGAAACAATCCATCTCTGATGAGCTGATATGAACTTCTGTTATTCTGGAATTGATCGTCTAGGATAAGAACTCGGAAGCATTTCTGGATAGCACTGCATCGAACTTCTTTTGGAGAATTCCATTTTCCATCATTTGGCTCATTGTCCTTTGCAAGGTGCGGAGATTTTTATTTGGCTCACAATTTACTTTGGTGATGACAAACATTGAATCAGTACCTTCCTATTTGTTCCAATGGGTTTGAATTGATAAAAAACACCACAACCAGATACTTGAGTTCAAATTTGTGGATATGTATTGTCCGTGTAGACTACCTATACTAACTGAGGTTGATCCATTCAGCGGGGAAAACATTCACTATTGATGAAATGGACTGTTCATCAGCACGGTTCCTGAAAAGATATACCAACTAACAAGGAAACAAATACGTACAGCCCTATACTTGAAAGAAATATTAGACAAAACTGCAATGTAACGACAAAAGGAAACAGTAGACTCACTCAGATGTCTGGATGTGAAAAAATCATGACATCGATTTCCATTGCCGCCAAGGCGCCCGTTGTGGCCTACCCAATAGTCGTTGCCAGCGCTCTCGTGAACGCTTATTCAAAAGACGCTGTAAAGCTTGAATATGTGGACGAAAAATCCGTTGGCGAGGGCTCTGTAAAGATGGGCAGCCTCTCTACTCCGAAACAAGTCTTGGAGAAACTGGCTGAGCAGTACCCACAAGCTTTGAACTCCAAAGATGCTGGCGAGTGGATTGAATTTGCCGAGAAGGAGCTCACGATCAAGGATTTCAAGAAAGTATCCGTCTCCTTGGACAAACTTGAGTCCCATTTGAACTTTCGCTCTTTTATCGTTGGCTACCACGTCAGTCTGGCTGATGTGGCCGTGTGGGGGTTCCTGCGTGCGAACTCAGTAGTTGGGGCTGCTATCAAGAGCGGCACTTATATCAACATTAGCCGTTGGTTCCTTTTCTTGGAACGCGATGCTCGTTTCGGTGGCAGCGTGGATGCGATGGTTTCTACGCTCAATGAATCGAGAAAGAAAGCTGCGTCTGCGGGCAAAAAGGCTCACAAGGCCAACTTTGACATTGGTCTGCAGGATGCCAAGGACGGCGAGGTGGTGACCAGATTCCCGCCAGAGCCTTCTGGATACCTGCACATTGGACACGCCAAGGCAGCGGTACTTAACAAGTATTTTGCTGACATGTACCATGGCAAGCTGATTATTCGTTTTGACGACACCAACCCATCGAAGGAGAAAGTTGAATTCCAGGACTCCATCCTTGAAGACTTGAAACTTCTCGGTATCGAGGGCAGCAAGGTGACATACTCTTCTGACTACTTCCAGCAGATGTTTGACTTGGCAGTCAAGATGATCAAAGAAGGGAATGCCTACTGTGACGACACTGTCCAGGAACAAATGCGTGCCGAGCGTATGGACGGTATCCCATCTCAGAGAAGAGAGAGATCTGTTGAAGAGAACTTGGAAATATTTACCAAAGAGATGTTCAATGGAACCGAGATTGGTTTGAAAAACTGTCTGAGAGCCAAGATCGACTACAAAGCGTTGAACAAAGCGTTGAGAGACCCGGTCATTTACCGTTGCAACTTGATCCCGCACCACAGAACAGGAACGCAATGGAAAGTTTACCCAACTTATGATTTCTGTGTCCCCGTGGTTGACTCGATCGAGGGCGTGACTCACGCTCTGCGTACCATTGAATACCGTGACAGAAATGCCCAGTACGACTGGATCATCAATGCGCTGAAACTGAGACCGGTGCACATTTGGGATTTTGCGCGTGTCAACTTTGTGAGAACACTCTTGTCCAAGAGAAAATTGCAATGGTTTGTCGACAAGCATTACGTCTCCAACTGGGACGACCCAAGGTTCCCCACCGTGCGCGGTGTGAGAAGAAGAGGTATGACAGTGGAAGGTCTGACAAACTTTATCATCTCCCAAGGTCCTTCCAAGAATATAATCAACTTGGACTGGAACCTCATCTGGGCGACTAACAAGAAGGTGATCGATCCTATTGCTCCTCGTTACACCGCTCTCGTGTCCGAGAACATCGTGCCTGTCACCGTGGTGGGCGCACCAACTGAGCCTTTTGTCGAGGAAAAACCAAAGCACAAAAAGAACCCAGACCTCGGAACAAAGAAGATGGTGTTTTCCGACCACCTTTTGCTCGACCAGGCCGATGCTGCTACACTCTCAGAGGGAGAAGAGATTACATTCATGGACTGGGGTAACGTTATCGTAACAAAAGTGGAGAAATCAGGTGACATTGTCACCTCGCTGGAGGTGAAGCTCCACCTTGAGGGTGACTTTAAAAAGACTTCCAAGAAAATCAACTGGCTTGCCGACACTAAAGACAAGATGAACGTGGATCTCGTTGACTTTGATCATCTCATCACTAAAGACAAGCTTGAGGATGGTGACAACTTTGAGGACTACCTCACCAAGGTTACTGAGTTCCACACACCGGGTGTGGCTGATCTCAACATCGCTACTCTCTCTGAGGGTGATATTATCCAGTTTGAAAGAAAGGGTTATTACAGGCTCGACGCCAAGGGTGACGCCACGAAGCCGTATGTGTTTTTCACCATCCCAGATGGTAAGTCTGTCAACAGATACGGAACTAAATAAGACATTTGGTAGAAAAATGTTAAGAAAATCGTCCCCCCCAACAATATTAACTGCATTTCCTTATTATCATGTACCTTATCATAATCTCAGCGGTAGAGACAAGCACGCCAAAACCTATCACCCATATTATCATCACTGTAATGCGGTTCATATTCTTTTCTGCAAGAGAATTTGTAACGATATCGAAAAAATCCAGGAAAACTTTGCATCTGTCGTTTATCACTTCCACCCTCTGATCGATTTCGAGATACTCTCTGATAGCGCTGTACAACGGATGCAGAGCTGGCTCGAGAGACCAGAAAAAATCGGGCGTATCCAAAACGTTGGAAAGCAGGTTTACCTCGTTCCTGAGCCGGAAAAATTTGCCCGTTTTCATTAAAAGCCTCGACCGATTGTAATTCCCGAGACTTCCTGTGAGTGCCAGCATTCTCGGCAGTCTCGTGACATTATTGAGGATGTGTGACATCTTACTCTCAAACAGGCACAACTTGGTTGACTGTGCTATCGAGTGGGAAATCGTGAGTTTTATGAGGTGGTCACCGGATTTAAGTGTTATCATATCGTTGTAAATGCGAGGAGTCGAAATCTTGTTGTTGTACTCAAAGTGGAACTCCTCAGTCTCGATATCCTGTTCGTGTGTCGGCTTCACGAGAAGAGACACAGTTTCCTCTTGCAATTCGGGTGATTGGATAGGTGTTAAATAGTCGTCATCTTCTTCTTCTTCTTGCAGCTCCTCTGTAGATACTTTGGCAAAAGTAAGGTCGGCCAGTACGTTTTTCTCGTGTACCTCGCTAAAGTTCCAGAAAACCACCACTCCATACTCGAACACAAACATCTCTGCATATTTTGTGACATCTGGCGTTTGTGAACTCGATGTGAGCGGTCTTTCGACGATTGGAACCTCAAATAACTGAGGCTCCGATGGGTCGAACTCTGTGTTATTATTACTCGGATGTTCTACAGCGGAGCTTGACGATTCAACAACGTTTTCACCTGAAAAATACTCGAAGTGGTGATCTTTCTGTTCAGTCTTGTTAATAAAACTCTCCATCAGTTGTTTCCCCGGCAAAACGTTCTCGCTATTATTAGACTGTATACGATGGCCATTAGTACCAGGGAGTAAAGGAAGTGAGTAAGGAACGTAGAGCACTTCGTCGTACAACCTTGGCGATACGAGATGTGCTTTAGAGAGAAATTGGCTCATGGCAGTCATATTGAACTGTTCGCTTATGAGATAAGCAGTAACCCTGGGGAACTCTGTCTCTCTAAGTTCTTTGGGCATTCGCTCAGCCCGTGATCGCGAGTCCCCCTGGTATTCTTGGTTCAAAAAATCCCGTCTGTAGTCCTCCTGCCCTTCTGGGATGAGGACCAATTTTTCCGTAGTTTTCGAAGTTCGCGTCGGCAATGTTCTATTTAGTTTAGGCGGTACTCTTGCTCTTAGAGGGATTCTGGCATTTCTCTGTGGTAGTACGTTAGTATCAAAGTGTTTTTGATCAGATATGTATCGGCCCATAAATGTAGGTTGTTTCTGCTCATGATTCAAATTTGGAGTTTTCCATTTGCGCTGGTTGTGCCCTGCAAATGGAGCACTCGAGTGCTTACTTCGTGAATCAGTAACAAGTATAGAAGGGGATCTTTTAGCTGTCTGATCCATCGTGGTGTCCGGGTGAGAAGAGATGAACACTTTGCTCGCCATAAAATCCATTTGTTTATTAAACTTGTCTATAGAAACACTTCCAAAACTAGACAGTCAGCTTCAGTTTTTTCTAGATATAAACAGCTCAAGTAAGGGCTTCAACAACGTTCCATCGTCCACTAGAAACGATCAACTATTGTACCACGTTAGCGATTAAAAATGGCCACGAATTATGGGAATATCTTGTACTGACGCAGAACTTCACACCGTAGCTCATTATGATCAGAGTAAGTAAATACAAACTAACCGTAAAGTGTCATTTAGTTCACATACTTATAGATGGAATATTAAACGATTAAAGAATAAACAAATTCTTGTGTACTGCATCTGCTTTATTGTCCATGTAACCCTTTTCCCTGTTGTTGAGCGTTCACATATCATACATTATACGCTATGTGGAAACTACTATGACCTTTTGGATGCAATTTACTCACGATTTCACTACCCAAGGATTTTTTTAGTTCTTCAATGTCTCATGCTTGTTGTAATTTGGAATCCGAAATTTCTAAAAATGCTACCGACCAGAGTCTGATGACAGTACTTTCCTAACAAAAATTGGGAAGAATAGTTGTAATATCTTGCGTGTTTACATTATGAAACGGGCAATCTCTCAATTCAGACATTTTCTCGACAAGAACCCACCTGATGATCAACCCTGAATAACTTGACTGAGTTACACATTGTTGGAAATTCAGGCTATGACAAGGATATGTTCCCCACATTTACAGATATTGCACGATTTATATTGAACATACCTATGTGATGAGGTATGTCATTTTCCTGAGGATGTTCCTTATCACCTGGGAACATACCAATCTTTGTAAGGAGCACGTTGAATTAGCGTAATGAAACAAAAAAAAAGTTGGAGATTGTAGTATTGCATAGGAAAATGCACGTAAAGTCCTGCATCAATTAGCCTTTTTATAATTTGACAGAACGATTTGCAAAATAACCCATACAAACTGTTCGATCAAAAACATCAAATATTTTCAGTCGACAAGATCAACATGATATAATGTATTGTAATAATGCATTATCGTGTCTTGCCCATTTATTCACCATGTCTGACATTGACGAGGACCTTCTTGCCCTCGCTGGGGGCAATGACCAGGCTTCTGGGGACAGCGATTATGAGCCAACTCTCGGAGTAGAACCCAAAAAACAAGGTTCTGATGAGCTGGAACAAAACCCATACCCTTTAGAGGGAAAGTACAAGGATGAAGCTGATCGAGCGGAATTGCTCGGTATGGATGAAATGACTCGTGAGTCTATTTTGTTTGATCGTTCACAAGAGATGGAGAAATACAACGAGAAAAAGTACTTAGCTCTTAGGGCCAAACAAGACAAGATTGACGAGGCGAGTAATAAGCGTGGCTTGAAGACCGATAAGCTCAGTGAACTGAAAAGACAGAGAGAAATGAAAAATAAACGCCAAAAGACTGACCAGTATGAACCATCCAGTGAGGAGGAAGAAGAAGAAGAAGGAGAGGAATACGATGAGAAAGAAGATGAAGTGGAGGAAGAGGACGATCATGTTGAATGGGCCACTTCAAAGAGCTCCACCATGAGCCAGCCTGCGTCTGTATCTGATTTGAACAAAATAAGAGTAGGGAGGACGATTTTGAGCAGGTTCTGTTTCCACCCGGATTTTGAAATGGCGATCGTGGGCACTTATACAAAGATGAACATTGGTCCTAGCAAGACAACTGGCACAAATCAGTACCGTATGTGCAAAGTTGACGAAGTTGTTACCAAGGAGAAAACCTACAAGATTCAGGGACATATGGTGAACACTTATTTAACCATTTCACAGGGCACTTCAAAGAGAACTGTCCAAATGTCTTTTCTGTCCGATGAACCTTTTACACAAAGCGAGTTTGATATATATGCCAAGCGGCTAGAGAAGGACGACATCTCGCTCCCAACGCTCAAAAAAGTTGATCAGAAGTTTCATGATTTGAAAGCCATGTCATCCAAATCGCTCACAGACAGCGAAATCACCCAGATTGTCAAGAAGAAGCAGTCAGTCGCTGCTGACCTGAAAGGTGTCAATCTTATTGAGCGGAAAACGATGTTACAACAAGAGAGACAAATCGCCATTCAAAACGAGGAATTTGCCAAAGCAGAACAACTCGATGCGGAGCTCAGCAAGATGAATAAAGAGATGGCCAACTCTGCAAACTCTCATGAATCCAAAATGACAAAAATTAACATGCGTAACGTGCGCATAAACCAGGATCAAATCCGTAAAGCTGAAGTTTTGGCAAACGAGAAAAGAAGACAAATGTTGTTACAAAACAAATCTGACGGCGACCCTTTCAGCAGGCTGAGAACTACAACAAAGATGTTTTACTCATCGGAGAAGAATGCCTCCGAACTCATAGTGAAGAACGAAACATTGTCAGTGGAGGAGGATGAAGAGAGGAAGAAACTTCTCGTTTCGTGCGAATATAGGTCGTTGGGCCTCGACAAATTGATTGGCGAAGTGGATTTGCAAATTGAGCTCTAATCACCGTTAGTGCACTATTATAACACGGCGAAGGTCGAAACTTTCACCTAATGGACATGAAACGCTATGGGAAAATCTAGTTCTGATTTCTTTTTACATAAAACAAACCATCTAACATTTGCTGTGAACTCCAGCTAGGTAAAATCCGATACCATTAGGTATCTCTAAAACCCTCGTCGTAGTTTAAGAGCACATGTACTGTCGCCTTGCAAATTGTGAGTAGTTTCTCAGGTTTCCATTATTTTCATTTGTTTATAGTCTTGTGTCGTCGAGCTAAGACAATCTTCTTCTCTCAAAAGGCTATCCCGACGTTCATCAGATGCGCTTCTGACTCAGTGGGTGGCCCATAATGCGCCCTGTTCATTTTCATAAACCTGTTAACGAAGAAGAGAATGCTTTTACGCACGATAGGCAGTACCCCTGTGTGGGACTCGGTCAGTGACCCATACCCACTAAGGTCTGCTCCGTCCCAACGTATAACATGCCTGCAGGGGACTGACAGGGAACACCGGGCCCACGGTGCTTGGGAATCAACGAGTTGAGGGTTGCGTGGGAACTTTACTGCACAGCATTTTCAACATCGTTATGGAATATTCACAGACTTCGTGGCCAAGCTGGTTAAGGCGTGCGACTGTTAATCGCAAGATCGTGAGTTCAATCCTCACCGAGGTCGTTATTTTTATTTTCCCTCAGGCATCCGTCCACCTTTTTGTAAGGAGGAAATTATGATGTGCGGATGTCACGTTACGATGGATCTCATCGAACTAATAAACAGGCAGACGGCGGCCGACAACCGGATACGCAGTGCTGCGGAAAGAGAATTTGCCAGAGTTTGCAATGCCGATCCATCGTTCGTGTTTTCTAGACTTGTAGCTATAGCTGTCGACGTGAACCAGCAGATAGCAACGCGACAAGCATCTATACTCCACGTTAAACGACTAGTTCCTCTTTACTGGTCACTCGGATTTGGATCCTTTGTCGGTCCTCCGGTTTCTGTGGAGGTGAAGTCACAGGTACGTCACCAATTGATTCATTCATTGGTGGTGGATCCAGATTCCAAAATACGTGCTGGTGCGGCTTACGCTGCAGTCCAGATCGCATCATGTGACTTTCCTGACGAATGGCCGCATCTATTGGAGGATCTCTACGTACTTGTAAACGAAAACGAACAGTGCAAAGTGGTTGGAGGAATCACACTACTAAAGGATGTATTTGACGAGATAATCAACGAGGAGATGTTTTTCCAGGGTGGTATCGGTGACACAATTCTGACCAAGTGCCAACTTTTGATTTCTGGAGGCGATTTAGCTGTGCGCACTGAAGCGATGAAACTGCTACATGTAGTTATAAAACAGCTTAACTGCGATAATGATCTAAGACCTCATTTCTTACAACGCGTGCCCGGCATTCTTGAGCAGGTCTGCCAGAGCCTCGTTGACGTTGGAGATGTCGGCTTCAAAATCGAGGCTGTCAGAGTTGTTGCACTAATGATAAACGAGCTGCACAACTATGTCGAAGATTTCCTGCTGCAATATTCGTCCACACTGGTGGAACTGATCTTGAAAAATCTTGCTCATGATGATGCGAGTTTCCGTGTCGAGTGCATAGAGCTACTCAACAGTTTATCAGGTGTAGCTCCACTGAACGTGACCAAAACCCTGTGCGACACGCTCACGGCCATCTGCGTTATTCCGGAGTCGTATGATTGGCTGAATGACTTTAATGAGTTTGTCACGGTGGAGACGGAAATGTCCACCGATCTTAGTGTTCGTGCGTCCGTTGCTGAACTGATAAATGAACTATCGCCTGAGGAAGTGACACCCATGACTTCGTACTTGGTGCAAGCTTACCAAAACTCACATCCCTCTGAACAATTGATGTTTGTTCTCGGGGCGTGCTTCAATAACGAGTCGCCTACTCCGCTGCAGGTGTCTTACGCGGATTTTTTGGCATCGCTTCTATCGCTCACCCACTCGCCAGATCCTCTCTTGGCTGCCCGTGCTGCCATAGTGGTTCCTGCCTTCATAGGCAAGTTCCAAATGGATCCGTCCTCCTTTGGTGTCAAATCTTTGGAAACAATCTTGTTGCTTGAAAATCCTGCCCCAGTGGTGAAGGCCGCGATACTAATCTCATTTACACTTTTCAACCACTTTTTAAGATCTTCAAAGATGAATATCCAGATCCAGACAAATGTTATCCAGCGCATTGTGAACCTGATGGAGGACTCTGAAGAAGATACTAATACGCTACTCATGGAGGCGCTCACTATCGCGGTGAATATCGACCCGTCTGCGCTTCTCACCACAACAGACACTCTCCAGGTAATCTTCCACATTCTCTTCCAAGACTGTGGGAATATCCAACTCATCCTGGATGCCAAAGAATGTGTTCAAGACCTTTTCAACACCGAGTCAGATAAATCGCGTCAGTACGAATTCGGCCTTCCTGTTCTCGTTCGAGAGATTGAGAAATCTCCCCACTTTGATTATTCACCGGAACTAAGTCTCTCCCTAGAGATTCTTGCCATTTTCCTTGAAGCTAACCAACCTCTTCCCGGTGATGCATTCAACTATTTGTTTCCCTTGATTGCCAAAGTGATCATGTCCACTACCGATGATCAAATCCTGCAAGTGACTAGCGAAACTCTTGTGGCCATAGTGAACCGCTCTGCTGATTTCATTCTCGCATACAACTACGACACGCTTTTGTTAGAGCTTCTCGGTAAGTACTTATCCCCCGAACTATCGGATTCAGCCGCGCTCAACGTGGGAGATTTGGTTTTATGCGTGATCAACAAGTTCAAAGACAGCGAAAAGATATCGCATTATCAGAAAATCATTCTGGAAGCTCTTGTGAAAAGACTGGTTGTGACAAAGGAGACTGTTACCATAGAGAATATGGTTCTTGTGCTCAACCATCTTGCCCTCATATCGCCATCACAAACCATTGATTTCCTCTGTGGGCTTCCTCTGGGTCAACCAGCTGAACCATCTCTGAACCTCGTCATGCCCATCTGGCTTAACACTTTTGAGGTTGTGAGGGGATATGACAAGATCTTGATGAACGTTCGTGCGTTTACGCAGATATTTATACTGAACGATCCCAGGGTGAATCAACTCAAAGTGAATGGAGATCTCATTCCAAACCAGGCACCACCGGATGTCATTGTTACTCGTTCAATGGCCAAGTCGATGCCCATAAATTACGAGTTGATTCCTGTACCGCTCAAGATTGTGAAACTGCTAATAACCGAGCTCAGGTTCCAATCTGAGTCACTTGACTCAACAGTGGATCAAGGTGGAGGATCAGACGATGGATGGGAAGATTTGGAAGACGTGGGTGTTCCTTCTTATGAGAAACTCTCCTCCTATGTCGATGGCGATCGTCGTATTGTTGAAAACGGTGACTGCAAGATTATTTTACAACAATTTTTCAAGGATTGTATGCTGTACAACTATGGAAATTTCAAGGAGCTATACAACTGGCTAAAAGACGATGAGAAAAAGGCTCTCACAGAGTTTGTATTTTTTGAATAACTATAGCGGAGTGCAAATCAGACGGTATGAATAGTTTTGTAGTTGTAATGTAACCATAGTTGACGTGATCGGCGTTTCTGGTATAAGTATGTGGCAGGATACCTGTGTGCTTTGCAAGGGTTGGATGATGCTGTCTGGACAGTTTAAGCTTTTAGTGAGAGTATCAAGGAGTTGTACCAGCGTGAGCGAGAAATGAAGCGAATAACGGAGGACGCAGATCCCAATCAATGACAGAGATCAATTCATATGAGAGATTTACACCATACCTATGACAAGAGGAACACTTTCTTGAATTTCCTCTCTTTCTGGCTTGCGCGTTGTTACCACCTGATTTTTGTCGCATGGATTTGATAGCCTGTTTATACCTATAGTTGGTCTCGAGCTCATCACGGATGTAGTCCGGGGTAAGGTTTTTGGAAGCGATGAAGATGTCGGCCAAGAGCGCGTAGGGTCCGGAAAGGTTGGATATGAGAATTTGGTTGAGAAGGTAGTCCGGAATAGGTCCACCTTGAGCTCGTGTTAGCTCATTCTCTAAACGGTTGAACCGGGAAAAAAAGGTTGTTGGATCTTCTCTTCCATCAAACGTCATGTTCTCCATGTCCTGAAGGATGGTACCGGGGAATCGGGGCTTGAGTAGCGACGATTTCATCCGGGTATAGTTAGCGAATGTCGTTTTCGAGTCGTTCAGGTACGAGGATTGAAAGTCATCGCTGAGAGTCGAACGCAGGAGGTACGAGACGGCCCGCTCCATTGCGGGGTTCGCCTGATCCAAGAGGAATGGATAGAGCCCCATGGCCATAAGAGTGTCCTCGAAACGATGAAACCAGTTTATGTGATTACTGGCGCCGTCAATAATGCCGAATGTCTTGGAAAAGTCGGTTTTCCCAATTTGGGAGAAAAAGTCCTTAGCATCAAAGGTGGCGTAATAATCTGGGATGTCTTCGAGTGAGTTATCCAGTGAAGTTTGCGATCTGACAGCGGGATCGAATAATTCAGCATTGTCGGCGTTGGCAGTGGAAGCGTCTGATATGTTACCGTAGTGGTTGCTACCATATGAGAGATTTGATGTACTTGTTGTCCCAGAGCGCTCATTTAGAGCGAGTGTGGACAACTTCTCATTAATGGTGTCAGTCGAATGGACTGACTCAATGCTTTGTTTGTTCTCTGGATTGTGTGGATTGGACATTAACTCAATAGACAATATAAATTGCTGTACCTATCTACTACGTAATCCTCAGTCTATATACTTTTAGTGCCTCATCATGGAACATATTGGATGTTTCATGTATGTTTCGGGCCCACCTCAATGTCTCACGATTCACTGGTCTGTACAAAATAAAGAAAATGGTCTTTTTATCAAGCATGATGAGCTAATGGAAACACCGCATCAGCAAGGTCCGCACACCTACTGAAAGTTATCAAACATTGATTTTTGGACAAAATCCCTCGGACTCTGAATTGATACAAAAAATGAACGCATTCATCACAAGTAATGCTCTCCACGGCTGTCCATATATAGGAAATTTCCTATTTCACTGAATATTGTCGTGTGGGGTTATCGGCAATTTCTAGTGTGATTAAATGAGCCAACACCTCAAAGTGACGGGGAAGATCTTGACGATGTAGGATGAGGATTTGATCAATGTTCTGGTTGGTTTTCACAAATTAGGGTTTCTGTGTTGTTAGAATAGACATTCTTCATGATCTTTATGCATTCGAATGACCATTCGCTACAAACCGTATGCATCCTCCTGCAGGAGTAGTTCTAAGATCTAATAACAATATCATACCCACGCGACTCGAACCCACCACGATGACCAGCGACCACGACACATTCATCTCTGACGAAGAAGAAGATCTCTGCCCACTATGTGTGGAAGAAATGGACATCACAGACAAGTACTTCAAACCATGTCCGTGTGGATACCAGGTTTGTCAGTTTTGCTACAACAACATTCGACAAAACCCTGAACTGAACGGCAAATGCCCCGCGTGCCGCCGCCCCTACGACGACGAGAGCGTAGAATACAAAGTGATTTCACAGGAAGAGTGGAAGTTGAATCACATGCGTCAAACAAAGAAGGAACGTGAAAAGAAACAGCGGGAGCGGGAGCGTAAAGACGCTGAACAGGCGTCACGCAAACACTTAGCTGGAATGAGAGTTATACAGAAGAACCTTGTGTATGTAGTTGGGCTGAACCCGCCTGTGAGCCCTGAAGAGCTCCACCATGTTCTGCGGTCGGACCAGTACTTTGGGCAGTACGGCAAGATTCTAAAGATTGTGATAAACAAGAGGACTCCCAACCCGGATAGACCATCACAATTCACTCCGGGATATGGTGTGTATGTGACATTTGCGAGGAAGGAGGATGCGCAGCGGTGCATCGCTGCTGTGGACGGATCTGTGTCTGACGGACGTATCTTGAAAGCGGCCCACGGAACTACAAAGTACTGTTCGTCATACTTACGCGGACAACCGTGTCCGAACCCGAATTGCATGTTTCTGCACGAGCCTGGCGAGGAAGCGGACTCATACACTCGTCAGGACCTGTCCACTCGCCAGGGTTTGCAAATGGGCCAGGACCGCGTGGCCACCCACGGGTTGATTCCGCCGAAGGA
Organism: Citeromyces siamensis; assembly: GCA_003706365.1. Taxonomy (NCBI): domain Eukaryota; kingdom Fungi; phylum Ascomycota; class Pichiomycetes; order Pichiales; family Pichiaceae; genus Citeromyces; species Citeromyces siamensis. Next base: position 13,017 of record PPLB01007557.1, read on the forward strand.
GCATCGCAGAGACGAATCGCACATGGAGGGCGATGCTGCGTCACTCCCTGTCACGGCTTCGTGGGGGAAGGGCGTTGTTCCCGCGGCTTCTCAGTCTCCCGTTGTGAGTTCGCCCGCACTTGCTACAGCGTTCCCGACACTGGCAGAGTCCGCTTCCCAGGTATCGCACCACCAGAATATGGCTAGAAAGAAGGAGAAGCGCGACGCTCCTGTTGGCAAGTTGGCCTTTGAGAACGATCTCGCCAATGCATTCTCAGACACACTCAAGAGAGTCGAGTCCGGGTCAGTGAGAATACATCCACAGCCACACTCTGGCATTATGTTTGGTCTCGCAAAGGAAGTTGGTTCGAACCCGGCCCCGTCCATAGAGGCTCTTGTGCAGCTGTACATATATCCGAGCCGGAAGGTTGTAGTTCCACCCCAGGCTGCGAGACTGCAGAGGATGGACTCGCAGTCACGCACTGCCACTCCGCCGCCCCCTGGCTTGTTCCCTGTTGAGGGTGCCAATAGCGGAGAGGTGAACACTCAGGCCTCAGCAGAGCTTCTGAGCCATCTGATGAGTGGGAGGATGTAGGTATAGGTTTATAAATGATAGGAACATTCTAATGTCGTGGCGGAGTCAGCCTAGTACATTCCGTTTGTCGGAGCGAATCGTCTCCCACAGCCTTTCGAGCTCTTGGTTTACAGCCTGTATGTAACTCTTCTCACGCTGTGACACTCAATGTTTTAGTTGATGTGCATTTTCAGCGACATTGGTCATTCCTTCCAAAACATCATCCACATACTGTCGGATTTTCCGTAGATCTGAGTAACATGCAGCCAGAAACTTGGAGGAAACTCAAAGAGCGCCTGGTATACTGAAAGGTATAATCACCTTTTCGGTATCGCAAACGTCAAATATTTAGGGGTAGATTCATCATAGGTTCATTGGCCAAATCAACTGTTATGAAAATATCGTTGTAGTGCATGCACAGCCATGTGACTCCACTCTCACCACAACAGATAAATATGAGCGAATCTACATTACAAGATCGACTTGATCAGAGAAGAGACATTTCGAAATGTTAGAAAATTACTGTACTTTGGAAAAGCGATGATTTTATTATTTGGTCCGCTTTTCTGGATGCCAACAAACAATTAATATTCTTCTCTGCCCCGTGGCGAGTTGGTGAACGTCTGATCATGATCTACTACAATCGCATAAAAAGGTCACCTGGTCAATATTACGCACGATTTCACAAAAGCATCAAAGCATGGCCCACTATAGACACTCTCATTCCGTGGTTTCTGTCACTGTTCTGATATGGTTATTGAACGAGATCGAAAATACCACTTTGAGAACATTTGGGTTCCCTTTTCTACTATTCGAATCAAATTCAGAGACTAAACACACCACAGTTCCAACGTCGTGTTTAAACAAGTTCTATCGATCTTGTATGATGCTTCGCAATTCCCCTGTGATAGGAAATAACGTTTTGAGTCAATTCCATGTGTCGCTCCACGTATCAACTGACGGTAATCTTTTTCATGCGGTGAAGCCCCTACTAGACACATACCATTACCAAAGCATCTCGTCGGCACACCGTATTCTCAACCCCATTCCCTCCAGATTCCTTGAATTATAAAAATGGCACAGGGGACTACTCTCCCATATAGAGCTTGAACTCCAAATATTTCGCACATCAATATAGACAAGATGAGCATCAATCTTGATTCGGTGCATTCTGTGTAACGAGAAAGGAAGCCAAATTCATCCAGTTCTTCCTATCTTTCTTTATGAAGAGCAATAGCCATGCGAAGTGAAAGCTCGGTCTATTTCTATTTCTATCTAATTCAATCTAGTTCCCTTCACAACGATTGGAATCATTCCGCCAGTACCCATTGCAAACATCCGGTGATGCGCTGCAAGCAGAAACGACCGAATGGTACCAGCATGAGTAGTTGTACTGACAAAAATGTCCTGCTCGTCCTTGTTGTAGTCCTTTTCAAACAGAAACTCTAGGAATCCGTGAATTCTCAAAGCCTGAGCTTCAGGAGTCTCCCTTTCAGTTTCCGAGTAATAGTCATCCTGTTCATGGAACCCATCTTCAATGACAAAACCCTTGTCGCTAAACCGCTTCTCGATAACTGACCTGGGCGACCGCTTGTCGCACACATTCACGCCGATGGTCTCTCTAATACTCTCCTTGATGACTCTCTTTGCGTTTGACACACCATCCCAAGTGATGTCCAAAGTCTGACACGAGCGGGTGAACGGTGAACTGTAGAAGGCTGAAGGCACAGGGGCTCCTTTATCGAGTTGTTTTTTCCACGCCTCGTTGTTCTCCCGTGCCTGAGCTTCGCCCAATTCCGTGAGAAACGGATCTGGGCCCCACACTATTTCGCCATCCGTCGTTAGACTATGCCACTTGTTGTTCCACGCCTCATGGCCGTACTTGAGAATACACAAATTGTGGTAGCCCTGGCCATGTCTAGCACAGAAAATCACTTTGTAACATTCGTTCTCCGCTGCCTCCTTATTGAGGCGTCTCACGTCATTGATCAATTCATTCCACGACGCACGATTTAACCCGAAATCATGCAAAAGGTAGTTAAACTTGAACTCGTCTGTCTCTGGATCAGACTGCTTGAAAAAACCAGGAACAGTTTCAAACCTCCACAAAAGAGAATGTTGTGACTTTAGTGCTTGGTATTTCCCAGTGATCGTGTCACTTTCTTCGTGCGCATCGAGGTAATCCTGAGTGTATACTTTGTAAAGAGTGGCCATTGCAAAAAAACGGTTTATCCGGTATTAGTGGAACCTTTAATGCAGCATGAAAGGTCGTGTTGTTAAAATTATGCACGATATGACTTCGCTAACCATCGATCTGAAGGCTGCGTATTTTCCTCGGTATATGCGTGTCTGATGTTGAGTTGTAAACTTTTTACAGAAGGGTAGAAAAACTGATAGAAAATTGAATTACTGCAGTCGGTGAACAGAAATGGTATTTGCATTGGACGAAATCACAAGACGCGAAACTCCCCAGATATCCATTTCTATGATCACGGGTAAGAAGGGGGTGGCCAACTACCCAAGCCTTGAGTGAAATGTGAGATTATGAACCAAGACTGCACGCTTATCAATTTAATTCTCTCATAGCTGGAATTCCAATAGTCTTTTTTCTTTGAAAAGATGCCCATTCGCTGGCAAAGCGCTGTCGTCTCAATCCCGGTTATGTTGGCTCTTACCTTGACTCGGGGGAAGGAGAACCTACTGAAAATCGTCACCTCCTAAAAATCAGGATGACTTTGCTGAAGGGAACGTCGCTCCACGACAAGAGTTAAAGGGTTATGGCGATTTGTGCCATGAACGATGACAGAGCCCACATCATTTGCTAATCTAAATCGCAGATGATTCTTGTCTGCACTCATATCCACCTCGGTTAAGGTAATCGCATTGAAAAGAGAGCCTCTACACAAAAATCGGTGTACCCGATCAGCCGCGATCCCTATGATGCCTGTCGAATGCAATGCAGGAGGAAAGGACTACCAGTCTCAGTTACTCTGCTTTTGGTTAAGGAGGACATTCCTCGTCATCACATGTGCTTGAGAATGGTCATTCTTCATGTCCTTTATGCATTCGACCGAGCATTCCCCACAAACTCTATGCATCCTCTTGCAAGAGTAATTCCTGTATAAAAAGGAGTTAAAAGACTCCAATCAAGCAGCTTCAGGGAGAAGTAATTCCTCACCCGAAAACCTATTACTGTGAAAGGTTTGGTGAATACCTGGAAAGAGAGAAAACTATGAGTGCGATCTACACAGCTCAAGCTGCACCCATTTCCTCGCATCATCAACACTTCTTTCCCATCACGCCAAGAACTAATCCCAGCAAACGTGGTCTAGATCTGCGCTGATCACGCGTTCATGACTCGGTTCAGACCCTCCTTCAACGTGTTGATGATGCGAGGAACTGGGAGCAGCTTGAGCTATGTAGATCGCGCTCATAGTTTTCTCTCTTTCCAGGTACTCACCAAACATTTAGTAATAGCATTTCGGGCGATGCTCCGTGAAGCTGCTACTTGATTGGAGCCTTTTGCCTCCCTTTTATACACAAATTGCTCGTGCAAGAAGATGCGTGGGGAATGCTCAGTCGAATGCATAAAGGTCACGAAGAATGACCATTCTCATGCACATGTGATGACGAGGAATGCTAACCAAAAGCAGAGTAACTGAGACTAGTAGTCCTTTCCTCCTGCATTGCATTCGACAGGCATCCTAGGGATCGCGACTGATCCAATACACTGACACAACGCAGACTTGCTGAGCATTGTCGATGAAGGCGTAGGCAATCCCGCAGATTTTGTTAGCAGCACTATACTAATTTCCCTAGTATCTATGACCATCCAACTGGACAAGATTTGGATTACAAAGGTCTCATGTGCGAGGGGGGGCTGTGTAATGGAAGGTGGTGTGAAGAAAGACTTATCGTCCACTCAGTTGAACACAGACTTTGAGAAACTATGCTCTCAACGTCAAAGAGACAGGCTGTTGGACCAAACAAAGATGGAATGGAACTAAAAAATATTTGTACTGAATCCAGAAAATTCACAACTTCGAAGATGAACATTCGTGGAACAACTGTTCCTCGATTCCTATTCCGACATGACCGTGTGACCGGTGATTAAGATCACCATAGGAAAATTTCCAGGATGATTTTCATATGGTTTGTCCATATAGATAGTCGTAAATGTTGAAAGTTGTGTTGAGAGTGAGAAAGGAGATGTGGTGAAACGCTCTGTTAATTACGTACAACAGGTCATGTAGTGGTTTCCAATAGTGTACATAGCTCGCACTCTCCCTGAAACCACCATCGACTGAAAAATGAACCTAGAATACCACACACTTTGTCAGTAAATAGGTCATTGCGATGACATCTTTCATTTTTTTCGTATCACGGTAACGGCCAATTAAACAAAATGGTAAACCGATCCGCATGTCTGGCTGTTGTTATCTTGGAAAAGTCCATCTGTGCACAAACCATCCCATAGGGCGTAAAGCTTCTCAGTCCTTTTCTGTTAAAGCCGTCGAGTTCATTAAAAACAACATGATGAAAGACTCACAATCGCTGATGTTGCAATACTCAAACTAAATAAGAACAATTTGACTTGTGTTTTCGTCCTACGAGATACATCCAGAATTTCTGATATGTTCGTTACGGGCCTGTTGATTTGTTTAGAATCAAACAATGTTGCGCACAAAGGTATAGAATCTCCATTTGATTACCGTGATTCCGTCATTCGCTTTCTTGTCAAACTCGATAATACATCTTCTGACCGTATGCTGTAGCCAAGTCCCGACCACAACTACGGGTGACATCCTGTAATGTAAGGAATGTTGCCTAATTTATCTCCCCTCAACATTTACCTGAGTAAAAATGACTGCGTCACCCAAATATTGTTTGCTTTCCTCGTTGGCTCACTTTTAGTGTTGTGAGTAGCAACTAACTTCTTAACTCATAAACCAACCAGCGGTCTCTGACACGAGGTACAAGAGGAAGTATCCAGGCCTCATATCACGTTGAAAGTCAGCCTGAAGGTGCCAACAACAAGTGTCGAACTAGGGTTCTGTGGCTTTGGTTCCTCGTGAAATAATTCTTGTAAGCAGTGAAATTTACCTGAGTTTGTTTTTACAATGTTTGATAATGGCGACTTGACTATCACTCATAATCGTAGATGCAAAACCCGAGATACGATAAAAATAGGGAAGGAATTTCCTCGGGAAAGCCAGTCTGGGGGTCGTTTCAAGTTGATGGTGGCTCATCTTCTCTTACGAAGTGCTTCTATCATCACTCCCGGCATTCACAAAACAAGGTTTCCCAAGGCTTTCTCACTGGATTCTGTTACATCGACACAGATTTCGCACATATTGACAAGGCCGCTCCACCCCATCTTCACTTGACAGAAAGGTGTCTCATCGGCAACCAATTAAAGTCCATTGCTTATATTCACCTCGTACGCGTAGACAGAGTACTGGTTAACAAAAAACAAACTGGAACAGGTAAATTTACGTCGATCTGGTTCGGCAACCTTGACTGATTAATTATCACGGGTTGGGACGCACGATGATGCACCAAGGCAGGTCTGCAGGGCTGCTGCATCCTTACACCCACGGCCGATTGCAACCCGTTACTCAACATGCTTTCACAACTCGGTACCAGTAGGCTAACACAGGTTGCACGCACAGGGAGACTACTTCAATTTTCACGTTATGCTTCGAAAATTTCCGTGAGAGATTCGATCAACTCTGCTTTAGCTGAGGAGCTCGACAGGGACGAGAGCGTATTTATTATGGGTGAAGAAGTTGCACAGTACAACGGTGCTTACAAAGTCACCAGAGGTCTGTTGGACAAATTCGGTCCCAAGAGAGTTGTAGATACGCCAATTACTGAGATGGGGTTCACCGGTTTGACCGTTGGTGCCGCTTTTGCAGGTTTGAAACCGGTGTGCGAATTTATGACGTTCAACTTTGCCATGCAGTCAATTGACCAGATTATCAACTCTGCAGCTAAAACTCTGTACATGTCTGGTGGTATCCAGCCGTGCAACATCACGTTCCGTGGTCCAAACGGAGCTGCTGCCGGTGTAGGAGCTCAGCACTCACAGGACTATGCCGCTTGGTATGGA
>PPLB01007571.1:0-11582 GCA_003706365.1 Citeromyces siamensis
AAAAAAAAAAAAAAAAAAAAAAAAAAAAAAAAAAAAGTCGTGTGGGACTCGATATTCTCACCCAGATAAGGGAATACCCACCATTTGGCATTAATTAAATTCTTTATATGTTTTAATCAAAGTAACTTGGGGTCTGGAGCCGTTTATTTTTCTGGGTCATTTTTTGATAATATATAGGAAATACCTCTCTATAATTCTATGAATGGGAAGGGAAAACAAAATGAAAAAGAACAAACTTTTTGATTATTTCTATAGAGCATCAAAGTTGTGATATACTCCCAAATTTTTATAATGTTCGCATTGACGTAAATACGCTTAGAGGTATCATTCAATACCCTCCCACGAATACTGATTGACATTGAAATCATGCTTGTTTCTGCCACAGTGATGCAAGAAAAATTAGGGTAGCCATCAGCTATGTGCTCTCTTTCATTTCCATGAGACAAATGGCCGAAGGAAAAACAGGCAAATTACTGCCAGAGGAGCAAACAGAGATGTATACTGCTATACGAAGGATTTTCGACACGTCATATGCTACGGCTAATCCTCAAAAGACATTCTCCCACAAGTAGAGAATGCGAGGTCTCATCATGTGCGCAAGAAGAACAGACTACAGTCTGTTCCATCATTGATATATTAAACAGGGAAATCGTTCAGAAAATAGATATATGATACTTTCATCTATTGACCTTTCAGCGAGGACTTACCGGCTTTCAGCAGCTCATCACATAGAAGGAGGTTGGATGCAATTCCAGTGGCGGCTACTATAGCGTTCCTGATAACCCTGAAAGAATCCCAAACACCCTCAACTGTTGGATCCATACTTTCTCCCGTCAGTAAATCGACACCCACTACGTGACCATCTGCGAGGTCGTCCTGGCAGTTAGATATGGCCTCCAGCTGGTCGAATCCAGCGTTGCTCACCAGCGTCTTTGGAACAACAAGCAGCGCATCTGCAAAAGCGACAACACCAGCCTTATTACGGCCTCTAACGAGTTTGGTTGTTGGCAAAGTTAGATGATTGTGCGCACTCAGATAAAAGGCTCCAGCTCCTGGTATAAGTGAGTTGTCTTTTATAACGTTGGCCACTGCTCGAAGTCCGTCTCTTACCGCGTCTTTCACCTGCGTCACAACATGGTTTGTTGCACCTTTGATGAGTACTGTGCACGATTTTGGGTCTTTGTTTTCTGTGACAAAGGTGAACTTTTCCTCTCCAATGGTATGTTCGTAAACTTTGCCAGAGAAACCGAGGATCGAGGGGTTGAGATCGTCAACAGAGTTCTGGGCCTCTCCTCCGCATACGAGTTGTAGCCTCTCCATATTACGTCTTTTAGCTCTTCTCAGTGCCAAGATACCGTGTTTGGCAAGGGTGTCGAGCGACATTGGGTCGATTCCCTTTTGGTTGATTATGACAAAACCTTTAGTGTTATCAGTTCCGCACACCTCGTTTTTCAGATCCACGATTTTCCTTAGCTTCTCATCAACAAACCGTCTTTCTGAGGCCACCAGCTTTTCACGCTGTTCCGCAGAGGAGTAGTAGAAACCAGAGTTGACTTCAGTTTTTTCATACTCGAGAGATACGTTCAGAATCAACACGTACGCATTGTTGACTACTTTGGGCATATCAGGATGTCTCGCTCCATGGTCGAGCACAAGACCTTTCACGAGCTGCGTGTCTTTAGCCGTCTCGTGCATCATTGGCATCACCTCAATCATGTGCAAGTCCAAGTTTTTCTCGTTTTTAACAGAGATGACAGCGTCCGTGACAATAGGGGTCAGAATATCCGCAAGCTCTGCCGTCACTTTGGTGCTCAATGAGGATTTGGCCACCTGTAATAAAAGCTCTCTATCAATCGTCTCAGGCTTTACTACAAACGAGTTTAGAAAGTTCAATGTTTCTTCCCTAGCTGTTTCAAACCCATCTGTGATTACTGTAGGGTGGACACCCTCGCTTATGAATCTCTCCGCCTGCTTCATGAGCTCGCCCACTAACAGGCATACGGTGGTTGTTCCATCACCTGTAATCTCGTCCTGTGCAGATGCTGCACGAGCAATCATTACCGCTGTCGGGTTCTGGATCTGCATCTCAGATAAAAGCACTTTGCCGTCTTTGGTGATTTTGATATTCCCACTTCCATCAACCAACATCTTCAGGGTCCCCTTTGGACCCAAGTTTGAAGCCAGAACACTTTGAAGCCCTTGCGCTGCAGCAGTGTTTACCTGTAAAGCCTGACTTCTTCTCAGGGACTCTGCTTTCGGGTTTAAAAGTTGAATCGCTGAAGACATGAAAACCAGTGGTGCAAGGATTGTGTGATACGCGACCAATGTCGTGGCCCGCAGGAAAAGCTTTATTGCGTAGAGAGTGATTCGTGATTTCTGAAGAGTTGTGTTGATAATAGTTTAAGTACCTAAGGATGCATTTTTTAATGAGCATATATGTATTAGGGTGACGGGGAGGAATGACTGTGTTTCTCATACCACGATCTCGACATATAGTAGTATTTCCGTGTCGACAAATGTTGTAATCCATTATGGTGTAGGTGTATCGTTTTCGCACCTCAAAGGGAATCCTTGCCTCGATGATGTAGGTACCTGATCGTGGAACAAAAGCTCTCTTGACAATTGTTTACAGGAGCAGCTTTGTTCGTGGACTTTTGGAGAACACTTGTTCTTTGTAGAAGTTACAACCATATTGATTTGTTTTCTCTTTTCCGAAAATGTTTAACCATCATTTAGATGCACTTGTTCCGGGCAGTATGTTTGGAAGACAAACGGTAGAGAAGGTGGTGTGAAGCGATGAGTGCAGCTGGAATTGCGTAATTCACACTCATCTCGGCATTCACCTAACCTGTCGTCTTTCCCGGATAGGCCATGTTTTCACCTTCTGCTCACCCGACTCCACTGTATACATACTCCCTGAAGGTGTATAATCTCACGGAGAATGCTCAATCGAATGCATAAAGACTGCTCACTCACCTAAAGATGAATGCCTCCTAGTATAGGATCCCAGACACGATGACACGTTTGTATAGCCATGAGGCAACTGTTGTTGATGATGGGAGGAACTTGGAGCAGTTTGAGCTGTGTAGTTCGCAGTCATTGTTTTTCCTTCTTCCATGTATCCACGAAACATTTCGTAGTAATAGTTTTTTGCTTCAACTTATTTCGCTTCGTTTGATTCTCTATACACAAATTAAACGATACATAGGGTTTGTAATTAAGGATACCTAGGATTTGTGGGGATTTCTCATTTGGATGCATAAAGGTGTTGAAGAATGAGTATACTGCGAGGAGTGTCCTTCCTAATGAAAAGCGACCCAGTAGTTCACTCCTCCTGCAATCGACATGCATCCTAATATCGGATCGCGACTGATCTAAAACATCGACAATTGTTTCTAGAGATTAACAGATATCCAAAAATAAAAGTTTACTTAGTAATACAGTCTAATGGTTCAACTCTAAAACATTCTTGATGAGCTTTCCAGCAGCTATTACCTCCTCGTCATGATACCTTCTTCCAGTTAATTGCAGACCGATCGGAGCACCCTTGAAATCCGATGCAACATACGTGTCATGCTCGAGCTGCTCCAGATCCGATCTTGGCTTGTAGTCGGTCTTGGCGTCAATTTCTGGATCCTGGAAGAGACCCGTCGGAAAAGTTAGATTGGGCAAATCCAGAAGGTTGAACAGTGCCGTGTAGCCCCAGTAGTAAGCACCGCCTACACCGTTATCAGACCCAACAGGAGCAACGTTAAAGTAATTGGGCGAGAGGATAAAGTCGACGTTGTTCCGCACGAGGTAGTCGAGATAATCTTTCCTGATGGAATCTCTTATATAGTTAAGCTCTCTGTTTTCCGTAATGGAGAGTTCCTTATCTCCAGTACCGAACGAAAATGCCCACTCTGTGAGATGCAGTAGAGGCTCTCCGCTCTTCCTAATGAGCTCCTTTTGTGCATGGTTCCCATCACATGAGTAAAGTTCGTTTACCGCAGTGTAAGCTTCGTTGATCCGGATAGGTTCGAAATCGATCACGGTAACTCCTGCCTCCTTCAGTTTCTTGGCCACAACCTCGAGACCACGAGAAATTGGCGGAGCAGGCTTTACTATGCCGTCGTCCCACATTACAGCAATCTTCAGGTCTTCGGGCTTGGGGACAGAGACATTCCTCCATGGGATCGGGATGCACCAAGGATCATAATCAGAAGGCTTCCCCTTGTTGATGTACGCATCCATAAAGAGATCTATATCTCTAATATCGCGGGCCAGAGGCCCTGCGATGGCCACCACTGACTCTTGACCCTTCCCTGAAGAAACGCCCCCCAAGCAGGAAATCCTTCTAGTGGAAGGCCTTAGACCGTAAACTCCACAAAACGCGGCAGGACCACGTACTGATCCGCCGATATCAGTCCCGACAGACAGAGCCGAAGCACCAAATGCTGTGGCGGCACCCTCGCCCCCCGACGACCCGCCAGCGGTGAGTTTCAAGTTATGTGGGTTTCTCGTTCTACCTGTGATGTTGTTGTTGGAATCCAAATGCATCAGTGACTGTGGCTCGTTCGTTCTCACGTAGAACACCGCACCAAGATTCCTTAAAACAGCCACGGTGACGGCGTCCTCCTTTGTGATGTTATCGAGCAGTCCTACCCATCCGCCGTGAGTAATTTTGCCAGCCACGCCGATCTGTTCCTTTAACGAAATAGGAATACCGTGCAACGGCCCCACCAGCTCGCCCGTTTCGGCGTAAAACTCGTCCAGCTCCTGAGCGCGCTGAAGTCCTTCCTCGATGAAAAACTCCATGGCAAAGTTGGTCAGTTGATGTCCAATCACAGCTCTTTTCGCATACGCTTTGAGAACCTGCACGGCGGAATAACGCTTCTCCGCAATAGCCTGTCCCAGTTCTGTCGCGGAGAGCTCCGTGATTTCGAGTTGCTCCCCGCTGAGGAAGTTGCCCTCTTGGAAAAATTGCAACGCATTGAAAACACCATCCAAATCTTTCGGGACGGCCACTTTCAATTCTTCAGGGGTGGCATCGTTTAAGGCCCTCCGGTACTGCTCGATCCTTGGCGACCACTTTCTAAACTTGTCTGCATCGCTCACGTCGTTGGTGTAGTTGAAAAAATCCTGTGCAGTGACCATTGATACTGCGACGACGCAGTTGCCCTTTTATAAGCCGCGTTCTTATCAGTCGGGAATCGATAAGCGAATCTGTTGGCGGCTTTCTCTTTCGGGAAATATACGTGCAACCAAGATTATTCCAACGGTTGCATTATGCAAGCATTAATGCACGACCTTATCGAGGCATGAACAACAAGATCACCGAATTCTACCAGGACAAAATCCAGCCTAACCTCGGCATAACATTCCTTCTGCTCTGCCATTTTTTCAATGCGATTATGGTGATCACATGCAAGCTGCTGGTGACAGATCGCAGTTTGGCACATCCGATCAATCCGTTCCAGATCCTCTTCGCCAGGATGAGCATAACGTACGCGGCATCGCTGTTTTATATGTGGGCGAAAAAAGTGGAGAACTACCCGTGGGGGCCTCCCCATTTGCGCAAGTATCTCATTGCCAGGGCGTGCATGGGCTTTTTAGGCGTATTTGGCATGTACTACTCGCTGCAGTACCTGTCTGTAAGCGATGCGGTCGTGATCACGTTTCTGTCGCCCGTCTGCTCCTCGATACTCGCCCGAGTGATTTTGAAAGAGTCATATACTGCAGTCGAGGCGATAGGAGGGCTGGTCTCATTTGGCGGCGTTGTCCTCATCGCACGCCCTCATTTCCTTTTCCCGCATTCCGGGATCGCCGATAACGCGGCGGAGTCGGGGAACCCGAGGGATCGATTCATAGCCACTTGTGTCGCGCTTTTGGGTGTTTTCGGAGCCTCTGCAGTCACGATCATCCTGCGGTATATCGGGTTTGGAGCCCACCCACTCATCTCGGTATCGTATTTTTCGTTGGCTGTGACTATCATCTCGTGTGTGGCCATCATTATTATACCCGCGTATACTTTCCAGATACCACAGTCAACGCGCCAATGGTTTTTGTTTCTTCTCTTGGGGGTTTCTGGTTTCATCATGCAGTTCTTATTGACCGCAGGGCTCCAGCGTGTGAAAACGTCGAGGGCTGCCCTAACCCAGTATACGCAGATGATCTATGCATTGTTCTTCGATGCCATCATCTGGCATCACTTTCCTGGGGTGCTCAGTACTCTGGGGTCGGTCATCGTCATAGGCAGTGCCGCCACGGTGTTGATGATGAAACAAAAGGACGATCAGTCTCACGATTTGGAGAGCTTGTCCAGCAAAGACATAAGCTTAGACTCTATACCGTCGCAAATTTATCACTCACAATAGGAAAGTGGATGCTATGGCCCACCTGGGAGGTACAACCACAATCGGTTGTTGTCAGGACTTTTCTATGATGTCGGGCACGCTTATGCGTAAATGAACGGCTTACCTTGTCTGTCTCGTTATTCAAAAAAACTGGACTCTCCGTTATCCACAACCAACACCTTATACTCACCGTTGGGAGATCACAACACACTGACTTGGCTAGTTTACATTTTCTTACTGAAATTACTACTGTTCATCTTTTCATGGTCGTGTTATGCCTTCCTCTCCAAAGACCGGACTCTTGCAACTGGGTTATTCGGCAGAAGCGGTTCTTTTGGAATCTTTGAAAAAAAAACTTTACTTCAAGGGCATGTCTACAAGACATGCGATATTCGGGAATAGTCAAATATACCATGTACGCCCTGCATCAAGCACGGAAAGACTTTTAGATATATGATATAATGTATGTTTTCAATGCCAGCCAACTCACGTATAATTTGAAATGCGTCTGTGTCCTAGACCGGGAATGTGGTCAGATATCAACAGTGCATCCATTTTTTTCTCAAAATCTCAAAAGGGAGGGCCGTTCTCCTTTGCCACTTGTCGCTTTCTGGCGAAAAACATATCTACGGGCCGACAGTTTTTAGCTAAAGGAAATTGCAAGAAGCTTGTCTCTATTGGTGCACCACCATTCACGCAGACGATTAACAGCGGAATCCGTATTCTGATAAGAGTACCTAACTGCCTCACCTTCGCTATCCTTGAAAAGTACGACTGGTTTCTGTTCTATTTTTTCTCTAATGATTATCATCCCTGTAGTAGTCATAGAGTTCATGTTGTCATGCCTCTGTAGTGGACATAGGCCTTGGGTTGTCTGGGACATGAGGAGAGATATTGTTATTCTCCGATAGCTTCAAAATTTCAAAAAGGGCGTGTCATGATGGTTTCTGATATATATGGACCCATCAAAATAGACAAAGTGGAGCAGAATCAAATTAATGAAAATCATTAAGAGAGAGATGAACTATCTTGGTCTCTCTTCCGCTAACTCGGACATGTTCAAAACGCACTCTATCTATCAAGACGCCTTTACTGGGCTTTTAAGATATGAAGTCAGTCATTCTCTGTTGTCTCGCGTCATATGTCGATCTGACACTCTGTCAAAAGTAATCTGCAAGGCATATTCGTCTTTTTGAGAGTTGAACGGAAAACGAGGTAAGAAGAAGCATGGCAATGCCACTTTGCAGGGTATCAAACTCTTCTCCTGGATCGCTTCCTTGGAGCGTGTGTATAATTATTTGGACATAGAACAATTGAGATGCGATATTATACTTTTGTGCACCTAGGACCGAGATGAAATATGGATTTATCAGATATCAGTTCCCGTGACTGGAATTCGTTATGAACAAGTGGCTATACTCGAACAAAAATGGTAGCCATGTAGTACTGACAAACTGATTCAGGTTTATCAACCACAGTTTCCAAAGTTTCAGAGTCGGCTTTAATGCCTCGCGTTCAAGTTTTGTCGTTTAAAAAATTCCAACGTTACAAAGAAAACTACACAACGGCCAAGCTTACCAATAATGATTGTCTTCCAAGACAATGCAACCTCACGTTGCAGTTATTTTTCTGATCATAATTTCGAGTGCATAACGAAGAAGATAAAAAAAAAATGACATCTCACGAATGCTCGTCTGACGAAGAGGACATCGCTCAATCAAAAGTATACCTTGGGTTTGTCGATGCACCCATTAATGCAGATGATCTTCCATCGATAGAAGACTCGTTTATTGGGGGCCAGCCGTTGTGGTTTAACGAGAAATCTGCTCCTCCGCTTGACCTCGTTTCGTGCAAGAATTGCAATATGCCGATGGCTTTACTGCTCCAGGCATTCTGTCCGCTGGAAGGAACACTATACGATCGTATTATATATATTTTTACCTGTAAAAAGCCAAGTTGTCGGCGAAAAAAAGGCTCTGTAAGGGCAGTTAGAGCTGTGTGCAAAGACCCGAAAATCATTGCTTCAAATAAGCAGGAAGCCGACGATTTTGCTAAGAAAGAATTGGACGAGAAACTCCATCAGGAGGCGCAAAGGAAACATCAAATTGAACTAACAAAAGATCTCTTCACCTCCAATGAGGCATCTCCTAACCCATTTTCCACCGGATCTAATCCTTTCTCGGAAAATCCATTTTCCGCATCTCGTGATCTTTCCACATCGAAGGACGAAGCGAATGATCCTCCCTCCATGGAAACAAAAAAGACGTACGCGGAAGCGGGAGCCAAAGCCTCAGTTTCTGAGGTTGTGAAACGCGAAAAAGCTCCATCAACTCTACCACAGTACCCTGGCTCCTTCCTTTACGTAAAGCCAGAAAAACTCAACAAGAAGAAAGCAGAGATGCCGGCGAATATAAAAATCGATAAAGAGGCATTTGACATGGAGGTTGAAACGGGAAAGTCCAAGGTAGAAGACCCTGCAGTTTCGGAGATGGCCACAATGATGGACGATAAAGCGTTTCAGAAGTTTGCAGAGACTGTGTCACATAATCCCTCTCAGGTATTACGTTACGATTTGGGTGGATCACCTGTTTTATATTCCTCCAAAGATGACGTTAGCAAAAAATTCAGCGAGTCCGAACACAGGATTCCAAATCCTGGTTACAACCCTTCCAGTACTAGGCACTTTGAGCTGCAGCTCATGCCAAAGGCCATTCTTGACCTCGAACAGGACGAGACCAACGTTATGCAGAATGGAATGGAATGGGGCACTATTATAGTGGCCACCGATGTAGAAGATTACATACCAAAGCTCGATGAGCATCACGTTGGTTACGTTGAAGAGTGGTGCGGTGTTCAATGGGAGGAGACAAAGTAAGGACATCGTGCTATTCGGCTACGTCTGCTTCTGCTGAATATTCTAATCCTTCTGTGGTGGGATACAAAAGTAGAATATTACCCCAGTTTCTGCCGGTATGCGAAAACTATATACAATGCACTATCTACAAATACCTCTTTAGTCGAATATCCTCGTATACCTCGACCGTATCTCCCTCCTCAAAATTCTGCCAATTGGTGAAAGCAACACCACAATCGCTCCCCTTTCTCACCTCGTTGACGTCATCCTTTTCGTGCTTCAGTTGATCGAGGTTTCCTCTAAAAATCTCCTTGTCGTGGCGTATCACACGAATCTTGGAATTACGTTTGAGAGAACCATTCATCACCTTACAACCTGCAATTTTGAACTGTTTCTTGTTCCTCCCCGTTATCGAAAAGATTGCCCTAATTTCCGCGGATGCAATCACTTTAGTTTCGTATATCGGCGCCAATCTTGAGGTGAGATCCTCAATCACGCCTTCAATCAGATGATAAATTACATTGTGCTGCTTCACAGGGACCCCTCTGGCTTGTGCCTTAAGGAGCGCATCCTTTGACACATTTACATTGAAGGTGAGGATGGTTCCCTTTGCCGTTTCCGCTCTTTCCAGGTCCGTGTCGCTGATAGTCCCAACGTCTGCGTAAAGCACCATAGAGTGCACTTCGTCATTGCCCAAATTGGAAATGGACTCCTTGACCGCCTCTGCGGACCCAGAAACGTCAGCCTTGATGATGTAGGGCACTTCCTGGCATGCTTTCTTTGTCTCTGAGTCCTCCAGCAAAATATCAAACTCGTCTGTGTCGAGGGAAGTGATGTCTTCAATTTGGAGTCCCATCTTGGCCAGCTCCTCCCGCTTTTGTTGTTTGAGTGCTTCCTGCTGTGTCTTTAGCTTTGCCTCATTCATCGCATCCACAAGTTGTGTCTCTTTGAGAACACTTTCCCGGTGTATGCGGTTAGCAATAACTTTTTTCGCAGTGGCCTCGTTGCACGCCTGGATGGCAAAGTCTCCAGCTTCCGGCAATTCACGCCATCCAGTAACTTCCACTGGTACTGAGGGTAGAGCCTGCTTGACAGGTTTGTTGTTGTTGTCTCTCATCACACGGACTTTGCACATTGTGGACCCACATACTAGAATCGCGCCAGGCTTCAGTGTTCCTCTTTTTACAAGAAAGGTAGCCACGTTCCCCAGACCCTTTTTCACCTCGCTCTCGATAATCCATCCTTCCACAGGCACTTTGGCACTGGGGGCTTTTAAGTCCTGGATCTCGGAAAGTGCCACGATGGATTCCTCCAGTTCCTCCATCCCCAACCCAGTTTTCCCACTCACGCGAACCACCTGTGTGTCACCGCCATAGTCCTCCACGTCGATGCCAGCTGCTGCCAGATCGGCAACCGCTTTCTCCGGGTTGGCACCGGGAAGGTCGCACTTGTTTATCGCTACAATAATATCGACTCCCGCACCCTTGGCGTGGCGAATAGCCTCCTTTGTTTGCGGCATAACAGAGTCATCCGCCGCCACCACAAGCACTACGATATCGGTTATGTTTGCTCCACGTTCACGCATCTTGAGAAAAGCAGCGTGGCCCGGTGTGTCGAGAAATGTAATTGACTTGCCCGATCTCGGGGCTTTCACCACAAAAGCACCGATATGCTGTGTAATACCACCGTGTTCTTTTGCCGCGATCGAAGATTTCCTTAGATAATCCAAGATGGTGGTTTTCCCATGGTCTACATGTCCCATAATTGTCACAATGGCAGCACGAGGTTTCAACGTGGTAGGATCGTCTTTTTTCTCGTTTGCAGCGAACAGATCTGCCCCTGTTTCATCGTTCATACTTACTTCAAATCCAAACTCGTCAGCCACAAGTGCTGCCGTTTCTGCGTCTAAAATGTAGTCATACGAAGCGTGAGTCACTCCCAAATCTGAAAGCTTCTGCAAGAGCTCATCTACTCTGACCCGCAATATATTACCGAGGTTTGCCACGCTGCAAAAAGTAGGGACGGCGATTCTCCCCTTTGGAACCGCTTTAACTGGCTTCCCCTTCCTAGGAACCTTTCTCCTGGATTCCTCACTCTGCTGCGACGCGGCAAACTCTTTTGCAATCTTAGAAGCTTCCTGCGAAAGCCTCTCTGTGTTAGGTTTACTCTTGGCGGCGTTCTTCTGCTTAATAGGCCTCTTGTTCCCAGGCGAGGAGGTCTTATTTGGGTTAATACGTTGTTCTTTCAGTCTCTGACTCGGACTGAAGATCCCCAGCTTCACTGCCAAGTCGTCGCCGTTGCTTCCACAGTACCGAGATGAGAAGAACCACCGCCTAGACCTAGTAATCAGTCCTTTGGCATACATTGTGAATTCCTCGAAATGCACTCGGAAT
>PPLB01007576.1:4921-17098 GCA_003706365.1 Citeromyces siamensis
GAGGAGCTTGATTCAATCGTATTAAAAGCCGATCAAGTTCTCCAGAGGTCGAACAGGAAATAGATAGATCGCACGAGACATCAGATAACCGGCATGGGATCACCATTACTTTCCACGCAAGAGATCAAGTTTTTCTTCACAGTGCTGCCTATGCGAAACACGTCCCAATTCAAAGCTCTGCACTAGACCGTTCTCCGTTACTGCACGCGTCATGATTATTAATCCGATACACTCAACCGTATACTACGTTTAACGTTTCTGCTTCCATTTCATGGCAGCCACCAAGCCCACGCTACTAGAAGAACTCAGAGGGGATTCCGGTGCTTGTAACTACTTCAAAAATGTGTCGACGGATGAAAATAGTTCACGAGTAATAGAATTCTCTATCAATCGAAGTCTATAATAAACTTCTTAAGCGTGCCACCTTGTAGTTTCTTTTCCACTTTCTTTGACGTTGCCTTTGTAAATCATTTTGGTTGGCAACTCACCGATACGAGACATATCACACCATTATGAAGGTTATTCGTGCATGAGAATAGTCTTTCCGTTATTGATGAAGACAGTATTCCCGTTATGTGGTAGTCGCCCATGCGTAAGAAGGGAAAACTACTAGAGCAGTTTCTGTCATGTAATACACAGCCCATCACTTTGATTGGTTGATCTCCTGTTGCAGATATGGTTGACGGAGCTTCCCCGAGACCTGACCAAATTTCGTGACGACATACCCAGCTCTAATTCCACCATGACGCACCGAACGGCATATACAGACTGCAGTGGAGCAGACCGACTATAAGGTGACAGACAGGTCAACATTCTTGAAGTTGGTTTGGTGGGTTTACCGTATATGCTGTTCGTGACATATGAGTTTTGAAAAATCATAATAAATTAGAACACTGTCAGTGTCTAAGATTATGGTCAACTGCAGCGATATAGCTGTACCCCAATCATTCAGCTTACAGAGAGGGAATAAACCTCCAAAAGTTTTTTGGGACAGGCTACAATATTTTTCTCGATAATAGTGCTATTAACTTTGAGGGTAATAGGCACTACAGCGTGGTATGTATCAACTACTAACTATTTATAGTGTTAAGAGGATGCACAATATGCATCGCCGTACATAATGAGAGAACAAAACGGTTACATTTTTTGGTCTGGGTGAATCATGAAACTACAACACAAGAGTTACAGACGACAAAATTACCCATTCTATTTAATTCCAACAAAAACAGCGACTACAATCGCGGAAGGATAGTGCAGGTCCATGCAAGGGAAGACACAGGTTGCATATTCCGTGCATAAATATCACATCACACCACACAGATGCAAATCTCTGCAACAACAATCACCTCCCTCCTAAACCTACTTTTTCTTTCTTTTTTTTTATTTTTTTTCTCCTAAGAGAACCGTATCAAACGTTCGATCCTCCATCATAAGACAGCGCCACATCCGCACATCATGCACCACAGGGTTTGGGTGAAACGCCCTGGGCGAAACCCAACAACCATAGAGATCGCCTCCGGTGACTTAGTGGATGATCTCAAAACAAAGGTGCTGGAAAAATACCCCACGTCGCTTGCCAAGACGACAGACCCGGCCGATCTCGTAATTCGACTGCCGTTTCAACATCGAAGCACTCTTCCTTCGCCAGCTAACAGCAGGTCGTCTGTAAAAAGCAGACCATTGTCTGGACCGTTGGAACAGCCGCGGGTTCCTTCTCCTTTGCAAAAAGTGAAGGCTCCAGTGTCGCCTCAGCCTGTAACGGGTGTTCCCCATCCTCTCATACGACAAGAAGAATTTGAGTACCAACCGCAGTTGGAGTGCGATCAAGTGGTGATAAAAGTTGTAGAACTATATTTCCCAAGAGGGATGACCAGCAGCGATGCGTTTATAGTGGAGGCACCGGGAGGTGAACCCACACCTGAAGCTCCGATGAAAAGGCTCAACCACAGCTACACGTTCCCGGTACACAGAAGAACACAGTCGTCTCCGCACGACAACAAAGTGCTTCTCTTGCCGAGGAATTTCTCAGTTGGCGGAGACGAAACGATACCGTCACCGATAATGGAGCAGCGATCGCCTGTACCGGAGGATACGACGCCGGAGCCGTTGAAAGTGCCGGAGAAACAACCGGAGAGACAAGAAAAGCGGGAAAACCCAGCGTCGCCAACAACTGTACCCAACGGCCATCAGCAGCTGGCTCTCAAGATGGCGGTGGAAAAAGTGCTTCCCTCGATATCCGTATTGGTTGTAGAGGACAATGCGATTAACCAGGCAATTTTGGGTGCATTCCTCAGGAAACGTAAGATAAAGTACACAATTGCCAAAAATGGACTCGAGGCTATAGAAAAATGGAGAGAAGGTGGTTACCACCTCGTCCTCATGGACATACAACTACCCGTAATGTCCGGGATTGAAGCTACCCAGGAAATACGAAGGCTCGAGAAACTCAACAAGATTGGCGTCTTTGCAAAGGAGGAGCAGGTTGTAACATTTAAAATTTCTCAACGAGACGAGTTGGAAAAATCCTTATTCAGGTCTCCCGTAATCATAGTGGCCCTGACAGCTTCCAACTCGACAGATGACAAGACCCAGGCCCTCGCTGCTGGTTGTAACGACTTTCTCACAAAACCTGTCAACCTCGTGTGGCTGCAAAACAAAATCACCGAGTGGGGATGCATGCAGGCACTCATAGATTTCGATAACTGGAAGAATAAGGAGTAGCAGCTTTATACCCGGTGCTGCTCGTTAATCACCAGAGTGGACAATTTACCATGACTTTGATGGAATGCTCCATGTAACACTTATTAATATTTCCATGTCTGATCAGAAGTCGACCATAAAAGATTACATCGTCGTTACTTATCTGGGATATTATTTGTAAGTATTCAGAAGTGTCAGATGCATCCTTCACTGGCGAGTTTTTGTACATCCGAATTTGAACTTACCTTAAGATTAATAGTATTCAAACAAAATAGACGTTTCATACCGCTTTCACTCTGGTTGGGTTTCACGCGTTCAGTTTATCTGACGAGATGAGAATCAAGCTACGATCGATATTCAACCCAGGTGTCCCTATCCTTAGAAAAGTCTCTGGGCATGTATATGGGCTCTTTGTAGATCCATGGGCTCGATCGTCATCGTTCTAAAAGATTATGAAGATAATGAACAAATTGTGGAATGGACCATGTCGGTATATTAGTGCATCAACCATGCTTATAACAGAATTTGTCGAGTTACAGTTTGTCGCAGATAAAGACTACTGGTTCAAGTTTATCGACAGACTAGACGATAACTAAACGACGGACAACTCTAATCCTGTTCGGAATGTCGAGTTTTTGTTTTTCTTTGACTATTATGATGACTTAGAGCTGCCTGTTCACTCTTCAAATGAGATGGCAATAGTCTGGATCCCTTTGGGTCCTCTAAAAATATGATTCTCCTATTTTCTTCTTACTAGATCATTGCTCAAATTTTTGACTAACCACAAGTAAACCATAAAGTGGCAAATTATAATGTATACACAAAAACGACATGTCTATTGAGAGTATGATCTGGCTCTCTTGCAAAGGTAAAACAACCGTTCTACGTGGATGCCATGTCTGTTTGTGATCGTATAATCTCATTTTCAGAAAAACATGAAGCATGACCTTTTTAATTACCACTTATTCTTCCACTAAATAAAATTCTTAGGAAAAAGTTCTGACTGAATATTTCCTCCCATTCGTTTCAGAAATCTATGAGTGAATGCTCATTTTTTATCTACGCTCCATAAAATGATGGTAATAACCGTTGGAAAGTAGAACTTGCATTGGGGTCGTTCATATTCCTTACATACTACATGCGCCACAGAAGTGGTTCGATATGTTGAATATATCGTACAATATACATATGCAGTATCATACATGTCCAACAATAACTATGAAACTGAGTCTTGGAATGTGGTTCTCAACAAAGTAATCATTTTATACCTGGTGCGTTTATTTTAGTGGCTTTATTATCTTTACCAGTAACTCTGCTATCTACAACAAGTATGCGATAGGATGATATGTAACTCGAGATGTACCAATACAGCGAAGGATATAAATGTAGCAATAGTAAAGTGGTCCGATATGAGTCATAAACAGTCATATATGAAATACTCGACAAAAAATAAGTAATGGAAATCAAGCATATTATCACTCATCCGTGTCTAACGTGGAATCAGAAAATGGTTATAGAGGATCTCGCGGATGTAATCGAACGAGAAGTGACACAGATTAATTGTTCTCTGAATAGTCAAACATCCTATTTTTCTTTAGTCTTTGATCATAGAATATTTGCTGTACGAAAAAGTTCTTCATGCGTGGTTCAGAGACTGGAGCTCAACTAGGAGGACCCACTAAAACCCCTTTATAAGTGTGATTAACTGAATGTCCCTGAGAGAGTGCACTGCATGTTATCCGACTCTAATAGCATATGAGGAAGTCTAGAGACCTCAGGTTCCTGTCTGCTGACGCAATATGTGATATGGTGAAGAAAATGCCTCAGTTTAATGGGTTGTTGAGGATATTTCATCACATGTTTAGGCTCCAAACAAGTCTTAAATCTAAAAGTTTTTCCTGTAAATTATACAAAGGTCCCAGAAAATCATACGCGTGTCGAAACACGCTAAACCCAGAGGGATTGTAGTTTGGAAATGAGCCAGTGTAAAGAAATGGCTAGAATTTGAATAACACGAAAAACAGAAACATGCTTCGCTAACGGGAGCTATCTCAATGGTTCCCACTTCAACGTATGATTAGGATGGATAAGTTGCACGGGAACAGAATACTTCATTCCTTCACTCCAATCTTTATCACAGGTATAAAAATGTGAATTATATTTCCACAACGGAAAACTCCTGTTGTCGCTTCATGAAAGACTAAATAATATCACTAGAGACTTCCAGTTTGCTATGATATGGAAGTTCACACGATTGCGTGAAGCTTCCAAACTGACAGTAAATTTCAGAAAACTTTCGAGCTTCTGCAGAATCTCGGTAACCCTAGAATGTACTGGTCCTGACCTATCAGGAAAGGAAGAATGGCTGACTGTACGGAATTGAAATATATTGTGCACCACAGAAACACAATGGATTGGAAATCAGGATGACTACCCTGACGAGGATGTCACTTGGCGACATTACGTGGAGTTCAGAGTAAGTTTCTAAAGAACAATGTATTTTGTGACGAGGAGAGATGGAATGCTGATTTCACAACCCTTTGTGACAAGTTATTCTCTTCATAGCTCGTCATCAAAAAATTTAGAAGGAATCTCTTTATTACGGATTGGTGGAGATATGGAAATCATTGAGGTGGTATACTGTGGGTACGTCGTATCGTGTTATGCGGCAGCTGATATGTGTTTCTCCTGTAAAAGTTGGCATTTCTGTCAACCTCACTTTTGTCCACGACTTACAGAGTATATTGGGTGAACCAGCGATACAACTGCTGCGTACTCATGCGATCAACGCAGCCCATGACCATTCATAAACGGCTTATATCGGATTAGACAACGAAAGGCACCTCAAGCTGGCCTTGGAAAAACGGGCCGATCCATTTATCACATCCATCCAACGTCTGCTCTCCCAACGCACCTAAACACCCTGATTGTGCCCTCGAGCAATTCACCAATCTTGTACGACTCCTTGACAACTTTGTTATGGTGCACCTCTGCAACACGCATTTTCTGCTTGGCATGGTCAAACTCCAGGAGAACAGCCTGGTGGATGTGATCCATTCCCATGGCCAGTTTTCTCGTCTGGTGTAGTTTATTCACCGTGCGGAACACCGCCTGCGAAAAACACACGAGATCACCTCTGGCGAAATCGCTCACTTGCTTCACCTGGCTGTTGTTGGCGTTGCGGTACACCGTGAGCCCATAGATGCGGCCGATAGGCCGAATGAGCTCGGGCAATTTGGAATGGATGTAGTCGATAAAAGGCGTGGTACACGTCTGTCCGATTGCTGAGTGCGCAATCTGGAAAACTCTGGTATTTGTTGTCAGCGAAAGCGAATCCACTTCAAGTGAGGGTACATGTGACTCTTGAATATGGACGGTGTGTCGTGGGTCGGTGTCCTGATAAGAGACGTAGAACACCTTTTGTGAGTAGTCAGAGTTTAAAAGGTAGAAATCCTTTGTGACAAACACAACACCGTTTCTCTTTTTGAGCTTTTTGGAGTCGATCTCGAAGATGAGGGACCTGTTAACTTTGTCCAGGAGGGGCTCCGGGAGGGAGTTTTCCAACCACCATGGAGCAGAAGTTGCATCGCTATCCTCGTCAGCCTGGTAACCTTGTGATTCCTCTTCGTCTGTTACGCTGGAAATGATGGAGGATGGTCGTGTTGCAGTTGCCGATGGAGACACAGACGACGGGAGTTTGGGTGAATGCTGAGCAATGTGCTCTGGTTCCTTTTCAGTTTCCGGTTCATCTTCATCCTCTTCAGGTGCAGCTGGTGCTGGAGTCACCACTGGAGCCGTTGGAGGGAGAGGCGGTGGGATTTCCACTTCTGGAACAGGTACCGGTGGGATGGAGGGTGGTTTTCCGTGAGGGGCACTTGTTGGGGGTGTTTGTCCGACGGATGGTGCAAAGTCTGGAACGGGCGGGGCTTTTGTTGCAGGTGACTCTGGAATCGGTGGTGCTTCTACAGGCGACATTGGAATCGGTGGTGCTCCTACTGGTTCAGGAATCGGTGGTGCTTCTACAGGCGACTCTGGAATCGGTGGTGCTCCTACTGGTTCAGAAATCGGTGGTGCTTCAACAGGCGACTCTGGAATCGGGGGAACAGCAGCAGACTCAGGAACTCGAGGAGCTGACTCAAACTCATCCGACGCCTCTTTGACTGGTTCACGATCTATCGCGACTGGCGGCGCGATAGGTTGTGTTGCAGACTGTGGGATAACCAAGCTGGGTGTCTCTTCAGTATCGCCAAAGTGAACGGGTCTTTCCTCCTCGGTGGATTTTTTCTCGTCATCCTTTGTCGAGACGGCAGCATTTTCCATAGTCTTGTCATGCTTTTTCGACTTTTCCTTTTCGGGTTTCGCCCCAAATGGAGACATCCCCATCATTCCAAACATGCCCATTCCTCCAGAGAGTTTGGCCATTCTTTCAGTAAGCTCTCTTCTCTTTGTCTCCTCTTCATCCTCACCCTCCGAACCCTCGGACGCCTTTTCCGCAACCTCCACAAAAGAATCTTCTCCGGGAAGATCTTGTCCAGTTTCGTGGTCTGCGTCCACGTGTGAAGTGTCGGTCGCGGCAACTTGGTGCACGCTCTCTGGCTGCGTTGTTTCACTGGGAGCCACTCTCGTCTCAGCCTTCGCTTTAGCTTCAGCTTCCTTTTTCGCTTTCGCCTCGGCCTCCTTTTTCACTCTTTTAGCCTCTTTTTCCGCCTGCTCCTTCTGCTGCTTCTGCAAAAGCGCAATTCGCTCCTTCAAACTCAACGTGGGACCTTCGTCGGCCGAAGAATTCCCTTCCACCTTCTCCTCTGCTGGCGCGCTAACGTCAACGGGTTGTGGCTCCGGGCTCGAAGCAATGCGATTTTCCTCTATTTTAACCGGCGATTCCGCTTTTATTGGCTGAACCTCCTGGACAAAGTTTTTAGGGAAAATTCCTTGATTCACGGTAGCGCCGTCTAAATAATGGCCATGATACCATTGTTCGTCCTCAATTCGATCAACAGTGATTATCTGATTTTCTTTAAAGTTTAAATCATCGTCATAACCAGACGAATACTCGTACAAAGCAACAACTGTGAATGGAAGCCGCATCTTATCGTTGCTCGTGGTGTGGGGGTGTAATTATGGAAAAACAAAGTCAATCAAATTATCAAAACAAATCTCCTACCGACTCATCCAACCACCGTCTACCAGTAAAATATCACCCGTCACGTAGTCACTCGCTCTCGAACAAAGAAAGACAACTGGGCCTTTGAAATCGTCCGGCGTGCCCCACCTGCCCAAGGGAATTCTCGCTGTAATTTCTACATTCCTCTCAGAATTCTCCAAGTCTCGAGTCATCGACGTCCTTACGTAACCTGGAGCTATCCCATTAACATTGATTCCTTTGCCCGACAACTCGTTCGACAGAGCACTGATTAACAATTTGACCCCGCCTTTGGATACAGCATAAGGCGCCACTCTGATCCCGCCTTGATACGACATCAGAGAAGCGGTGAAAAGCACCTTCCCTTTGATCTGCTTCGCAAGCATCTGCGCCACGCAAACCCTAGTCAATTCCGTCGGCAGGTGGAGATTAACGTGCAGAACCGCGTCGTATTCCTTTTGCGGGAACTCGGTGAAATCGTGTCTCATCGTGATACCAGCATTGTTGACGAGAATATCGATGCGTCCAGTCGACGATTGAGCCAACGCAGGCTTGAATATTTTTGACTCAACCTCCTCGATCGCGGTATCCATCAGATCCGCCTCCACTGTGGATATTTTCCCACCATGCTCATTGGCTTTTTCCAGTAAAGCTATAGTGGGTTGAGGATTGGTGGTTGGTCTGTGGGTGAAAATGATCTCTGCACCGGCTTCGTACAACCCGACCACCATAGCCTGGCCAATTCCATTTGTTGCACCCGTGACAAGTGCGACTTTTCCTTTGAGAGAGAATAAATCAGCAGACATGTTTTCCCCAACCACACAGCGGCTTCATTTATGGGGGACAGCCCGCGGGATGTCACGTGATGCGGTGGGGGACCCAGTTATACAACCAAGCGATCTAAGAGTCAAGTATCTGTAAAACCCACGCAGAGGTGTAAGCGCGCTGGCGCAATCGTCTTGTAAGTTGATCGCCATTGTTTAATCATGTGCTTTCAATCTTTTCAATCCTCTTCTCTCAACTTTCTAGACGACAGGTGCCTCCCGTCAGGTTGTTTACCTCTCGCGAATAATAGACTTGAGAGAAGACGGTTATAGCTGGTCGGGGTTGACATCTATCCATGTCGTTTAGAGAAATACCACTCCCCATTTTTGATAAAATGTGGAAGAGACTCCTCCTCCTGAAGACACAGTGCGCATCTAGCGTTATGCGCAAATGGTTTGTCCTCTGTTTGGTTATTTCGGGTCGCCTTTGGGTGCTGCCTGCGGTGATATAGACCCAAGAGAAAGAGGCAGTAATCCTCAAGAAGTCCCGGAAATCATTGGGTTATTCTCTGACGCGCGGTATAACGGGAATGCCGATGCTGGAATGTTTTATCCTGTGTGCCAGTCTCGTAATCCGACAGCTTACTCATGATCTCACTGATACCTCGCGGTAGTGTGTGATAGCTTCCCTCCCAATTGGTCCAAGTGACATGTACTATTGGAGTAATCCGAAGAATCGGGAAAACCTCCGTTGGGAATGTGCTCACTACCTCAAACCAAAAGATACATCTGCAAATCTGGCCTCTTTCCTCGTCCATAGCTTCGGATCACAATGCTGAAACGATCCGGCTTACGGTAGAGTAGGGAAAGACACCGGGCCACACTGTACTCATTTTCTCGGTCCAAACTGTTTGTTATTTCTTCTGGATGGAGGCTCGGAAGTAGCAGTACGGGTATCCAGTTCGCCTGAATGTGTTAAAATGCCACTTTGCTCGAGTTCTTTTAAGCTGGTGCTTTACATCAGACCTCAAGACGACCGGAGTGGATCCTGTCTTTGCCAAATCCTAAAGAGCCAGCGTGGATCTGATATATCTCATTAAGCGATCAATGATCTCTTCTGGCATCGGGCATGGGCGTCCAAGAAGTGGATTCTTGAAAGTTGGAGGCAACAGCCTCGTATGCAAGGGCAAGTTTATGAAAAAGTTCCGCTCTATTTGGCCGATTATCCTCTCATATTCAATGTCCCAGTCCACTCCTTGCAGTGGCATTCCCAAGTACTTCAAATTCTTCTGATCGGATGACCCTGTCTTTATGGCATTGTCGGGCATGTCCGGTAGAGGTGAGCTATGAGACATGTTGAAAGCATTCAGTCATTTCGCATTAACATGGTCTTGCTCATTTTTCAGGCATACTGCAACATCTGCGTAAGCTTGGACCTTCAAATTAAAAGCCTTACTCCTCTGCAAGAGGAAAGGTGCCCCAACTGTGAAGTGTATAGATGGCCTATCTGTTGGGTTGCCGTCATAGCAAAATTTTTGAAACGCCTTCCAACTTGGTTCAACAAATCCCCGATGTATTGGTGAGACGCGTACGCTTTCTGAAAATCCAACACGGTAAAACATTCCCGCAGCCCTTGAACCCTCATTTGGTTCTCATAAAGATATTGAACTAGATATCGCACTCATCCATTCAACGCTCTGGCAAGAATCCTTTCTATTCACATCCAATCTTCAGAGTGTAAGAAAGTACCTCATCGATGTGGCCACTAATGAGATGGGACAATTAATCGACTCCAATTCTGCTGTAGGAATTCGAATTCCATCTGACGCAGGTGAAGATGCGTGACAGTGTTTCTCAAATGTCTTCCAACTCTTCCTCCGTGAAATAAGCATCTAGCCGATGTCTTTCTTCAAAGGTGAGCTTTGGCGGAGCATACTTGTTCAGGACCTTTCGGTCAACCGCCGCGGTTAGCTTTGTGTGGAGTCCCTTGAAAAATTTCCCCATTTCCTTGTGAATTGCAGCCTGAAGTCATAACAACGTGGTTTCTCAACATCTTGAAGTTGTTTATCCGGCCGTTGGTTGATGACTTTCCAATACTTTAATAGCTTCAGGTCACAGCTTTACCGATGCACATTATTTGAAATGTTTGATAGTCACACTGCACCCGTATGTCTGTGGCGAGCAAATCTTGGAAGTCTACGATAAAGTTGCTGAGCGTATCACTGTTGGCTATAACCGAACCACAAAAAATCCTTTTTCCTTGGCTGCCGTCTCTCCAAATTCATGGGTTGTCGTCGCTTGTTGGATTTTGACGTTGCTCGATACATATATCCATTCATCCATTCTTTGTTGGGCGTGTTGGTATATCCGGTTTTCTCTGGACAGGATGCTCGACATGAGTCGATGGGGTCAAATTCTGAATCTGAGGCGCTTCGGGTCGATTCCGATCTTGATCAGGAAGAGGTAGACTCTGGCGATAAAGTAACCGAGCGTTTGGTTGTCCACCGGTGTTTTGATTCCTTGTTCGTGGGTGACCAGTTCTTCTAATAACTAGTCATGAGCGTTGTACAAGCGACAACAGTTCTGCAACTGGGTGGTCTTGTTTTTGTATTTTTGGTTGTTTCTCTTGAACAGGGGGAGTGTCAAAAGGCACTTGTCAGCTCCTCTCTGGCATCTGCCAAATCATCAGAGCTCATGTCCGCGTCGCTGGCGTGGCTCGAGGACAGTTATTTCTGGGGAGGATTGAATCGTATTCCTCCATTTTTATAGCGACTTTCTCTGTGTCCGCAATCTCTCCAAGTCACTCCCATGCATATATCCGGGGCATTCCTGGGGAGCGTAAAGCATGGAGTGAAAAAGGTCTGCGCTGGGAAGTGTTGTATGACTGGTGGGGAATGACTGTTATGAGAGTCGGTGAGGGTGTCAAATTGGGAGAAAGTTATTGCCAAATTTTGACCCAGGGGAATTCATTGGAGTTTTGGCAATATCCCCCATCATTGTCACATGGGATTGGTAAGTGTTGGGACTCATCGACTTCTTCCTCCTATTCGGATAATGGTGCAAATGGGTTTGGTTGCTGGGGATTTTTGGTGTTCATGCTGGTCTCTGGTCTTTTTTCCTTGGGTGGCCCTGCACTAGTTCTTCGATAGCTTTCTTGTATTCCGTAAAGATTAGAAACAGATTCCCTGTAAATGACTTCGAGTTGGTCCCAACCTTCAAAAAGTGGTTTTCAATGAGGAGGGCGACTTCTCGGTCACTTCTAGATCGGAGTTATTGATCCGTGTCAGGATATAGTCTGTCTCCAGATCTAATGACATCAATCCCTGATTCGGGGGTGATGCCATTCTCTTCCAAGAGATGCATCTGGACTGCCACTATTGATCTTCGGAGGTTCGAATGGGGTAGGCTGAATTTGGACTGTGTCGCCGTTAATCATTTGGTCAAAGGCCTTGGTAGCCAAGGAGAACATTCGAGGCGTTAAATGGGTTCGTGTCCCGCTCAGTTGAGGTTGTTCTGTCCACTTGTGCAAATGTTGGCGATAGTTGGGGGTCTGGGTTTGTTAGGTCGTATGTT
>PPLB01007593.1:0-13309 GCA_003706365.1 Citeromyces siamensis
TGATCATAATACGGCTTTATGTATAATCGTAGTATAAATAGTTTTTATTCCCATATAGAAGAATACAGCCAATTACAAGCAACAACATGTCCACAAACTCAGATTTACCTCAAGGGAGCGCCTACCAACAAATCAGACACAACCCAGTGATGGTGGTTGGGTACAAGGAGTGATTACAAAATAGATTCTGTACATACATTACCGGAGAAGAACAGAAAAAAACCCACCAGATCCTCTCTCAGGTTGTAAGTTTGTATACTTCAAGTCCTCCGGTGCCATTTGTAAGACACATTGTGTTATGACGGAACTTGGTAAACGGTGCAGAATTACGATGCTGGAATTATTGAAACTCGCTAGTCCGTAACGTTTCTCAGAGTGCGAGAACATCGTTGCAGAGCAGCCATTGGTGCTAAATACTTTGTATACATAGAATTAGGGGATTCTATCAAGCCGGGTCGAAAAAATATTCTCCATCTCTTCGGCGAAAGTGAACTTGATAGGAATGTCTGTCGTACAAAAGAGGTATAAATTTTGATTTGATACATTGTATCAAATAGGA
Source organism: Citeromyces siamensis (assembly GCA_003706365.1). NCBI lineage: Eukaryota > Fungi > Ascomycota > Pichiomycetes > Pichiales > Pichiaceae > Citeromyces > Citeromyces siamensis. Next base: position 560 of record PPLB01007593.1, read on the forward strand.
TGTATTTTTAGAACTCGTGCTTATTGGTGTCCAACGACTTATTACGTCCTAACAGTTTTCGGAGTTCTCCGATGATCCGTTTTTCTTTTTTTTATTTTCTATCCATGTCTTTTCCACATTCCTGGATAAAATGTGGAAGAGAACAGACACAGAGCGCATCTGGGTCATGCGCAAATGGTATTATGTTATTTCGGGTCGCCTTTGGGTGCATCTTGCGGTGATAATCCCAAACGAAATAGGTAATAATCCTCAGGAATTTCTGGGAATCGCTCGTGCGTGGTAGTAATCTTGTAACTGATTATCTCCCAACAGAAGCCGACGCTGCCTATTTCGGAATGATCGTATTATTCCCTGATGTTCGGTAGTAATGGGAATGTCGCAATGTTTTATCCTGTATCTAAGTTCTTTTATCCGACAGCTTACTCATGATCTCACTGATACCTCGCGGTAGTGTGTGAGGCATAGCTTCCTCAAACGGTAGAATTTCCGTCCTATTGGTCCGAATGGTGAAGCGACCCGGCTTACTCATTTTCTCGGTCCAAACTGAGAAACCGCATTGTCTTCCTGGATGGAGACTGGGAAGCGGGAATAAGTATTACGTTCGCCCGAGTGTGTTGAAAATCCATTCTGCTTCCTTTAAGCAGGTGCTTTAGGTCAATCAGACCTAGTCCTCCGAGACGGGCTGGAGTGTGGATTGTGTCTTTGCTAACTCCTAGAGAGCCAGATTGGAACTTTCTGATCTCATTGGGCGATCAATGATTTATTCTGGCATGGGCATTAGATTTTTGAAAAGATGTAAACGTGGACGGCCATTGCCGTCATGTGCAAGGGCAAATCCATGTAAAAGTCCCATCAATTTGGCTAGTTATCCTCTCAGATTTATTGGCCCATTCCACTCCTTGCAGGGACACTCCCAGGTATTTCGAATTCTTTGTGATCGGATGAGCCTGTCCCTTTATGAGTGTCGGGTATCTCCGATGGAAGTGAGCTAACACATGCGTTTCTTGCAGGCTAGCCTCGAGATGCATTGAAAAGCATTCAGGCATTTCCTCGCATTAGCAATCTCTTGTTCAGAGTGTAGGAAAGAACCTTAGCGATGTGGCTCCTAACGAGATGGAGCGATAATTGGAAAAGTTTTCCGCATTGACCAAGTGTACAACTACACGGTCCCAGTTCTATTGTATTCACACTATTCCGCGGCTGGTGCCTGGTATCCTCGGCTATCGCCGAGTCACATTCACGTGTTCTGACAGCGTCTCTGAATGCGTTTTTGTTCGTTTCCGTGTGCGATGACGAATCCTTATTATTCGCGGCTCCATTTCTCAAGAATTGGAAAGCCGGTTTGGGTAATGCCTTAGTTAGTACAGTTGAGTTTGGTGTTTACTGTCTCGACCCATATTTTTCATCTCCCTGATAAAAGCTATCTTTACCGCAACGTGCTTTGTCTGATCATGCAAGTTGGCTTTCTCCTTGACTATACTCTCAACTGCTGCGTTTCGTGTAGTTTATGTTTTCCCGTTAATGATAGCATGGGTTTAGTAGTTGATCCAACCAAAGTACTTCCTTGACAGTGTCTGCTTGTAACTCTGCTGACAGGTTGAGGTGGATGCTGTTTTGGCCTTTCTGGATTTCCAGACCAGCTTGTTGTTGATTTAGCAGAGGTAGCCAAGGCGGGATCTTCTGTTGGGTCCGCCACCGAAACTGGTATCCGACAATGCGGTTACTGAGTATGTCTTTTCTGTCTGACTTGTTATCTTGTACTCTAGTCCTTTGTCTCTTGTGCCAGAGAGATATCTCAATACCATTTTTTACAATGAACCAATCGCCCTGCGTCGGAGATTGTATTTTGTCGCTAGGCATTCCGGTAACGTAAGCGATGTTGCCATATTAGTGATCCGATTACGCGGTGATACTTTTCCCTCCTGATCGAGTAATTCTGCTGGTGTAATAAGGTGCTGATGAATTGGGGTTGGGTGATCGTGATGCGTTGATCATTGTGCTGTATTTGCATTCCGAGAAATGTTTTCCCCCGACCCATAATTTTTAATTGAAAGCGATTGTGTAGCTGTAGGTTGATATCCTCTAGGTCAATCGATTTTGTGGACAGAATGATGTCGTCAACGTATAAACAGAGAAGGATGAGTTGTCCCTCACTACCGGTTTCGAAGTACAGGTTGATGTCGGCCGCGTTGGTAGTGAATCCCAATGACTCGGTAAAGACGTTGTGGATGGTTTTGTACCATTCCCGACCGGATGTCTTCAGGCCGTAGAGATGCCGCACGCTGTATACCGTGTTCTTTGTTGGATCGTACGTCGGGCTTCGTGGGGATGGTTGTATGTTCTAGAAAAGTGGTATTTGAACAAAGACGTCGAAAATAACCTCACCATGGACGTATGCACTTTTGATGTCATACTGGTACAGAGGTTGTAAACATCGTGGGTACTTGGTATGATATTTTCTGCCGCATTCGGGATCTGTTTTGCTGGTCATCTCTAGCTCCATTGGTGTGAGTGTGGGGGCCTCGCCTGAGTGGATGATTGGAGCGGTATGGAAGTGTTGACTCTGGGAAGCTGACTGTGGGTAGGTGATTGTGTTTTGTGGAGTATAGTGTGTGCGTTGCGGGTCCGAAATCAAGCTGCTGTCTTTGAATGCATTGACCATCATTTGGTCTGAGTTGGGAGCAGTGATATCGATGGATGGCGATTCGATAGAGGTGGTTGCTGCGGCTAATGCTTCTATCGCGCTGGCGACTGTTGTGTTGTTGCCACTGTGGATGCTGGTTTTCGGGTTCGTCCTGACTTGCCAATGGTAGTTGATTAATTTCAGTGATATTGGGCCCCGATAAGGTCACTTTTGAGTTTAGTCGACGTATCCTGGATGCATGGCCGAGTGTTTGGGTTGTCAGCGATTCCTAAGGTGTAGGGGTGTATTGTAGATTCAACATTTCAATTGTTGGCGGTGAACTGGCTATCGTGGGATCTGGGGTGAGGGTCCTTGTGTAAGTGAAGCTATTCAGGCATGTGAGTTGATCGCAAGTGTGTGTCTTCGATATAGCATCGCCGGGGATGGCTTATAGCATCGCCGCCGATGACGTCTCTGTGACGTTTTTGTCTGTCGGGGATTGGGGTTCTAATATCCTCACCATGGGAATATTGTGCCACTTCAGAGATTTCCGGTGCAGGAGTTCATATGGTTTGCCTCGATTTGTTTTGTTTGGTCGTCTGTTCAAGAGGAATGCGGCATGCTGTTGTTGATAAATCTGTCGGCTTATTTCTTTTGTTAGAAAGCCATAGCTGCTGTTCTGGGTTAAGCGTTGCCAGAGTCGTGGTTTCGGTTGCCCGTCAGTGTTGATTGTGTGAAGCGTTCCTTCTGGGTCATTGTAACTTTACCGTTCGTTTGTTTTAATCTTCGGTATAGTGAAGTCGGTCGACATTGTTCCAATAAGTGTTTTTGGCTGCCTCGTTGTCAAACGTGTGTGAATATATCATGATGACAGCTTGTTAGAGTTTTCTCATAAAGTACTCCCATTCATAGATGTCTTGAGTAGACGAAGCAAGTCTTTGGCTTTCGGGGATGTACGCGCTAGTGGTTGTTTTGCTCACTATTTCAGTTTTGTCAAAGATGTTTCTTGATGTGATATCCATGTGCACAGGAGCGTCAGGGCTCATAACCTTTTAGAACTTGTGTTTATTGGCGTCGAACGACTTTCCTATCGGGCTTATTAGGTCGTTATATACCTAAAAGTTCTCGGCGATCGGCTCGTGCCTGGTATTATCGCCGAGTCTTTCATGCCCGACGACGGCCTCACATTCACGTGTTCTGATACGTAACCATTGATATGAAGAGCTGATGGTAATTTTTCATCGATTGAGGACGTTTAGTTGATCCGAGCGAATGCCTGCTCTGCCAGTCAGTTGCGATGATAGATCATTTGAATTCCCCTCGCGTGAAGGATAGTATGTGGAGGTTCATACTTGTCGTGAGTTAGGGTGAGCGAGGAATAATACGACGAGAGACTGTTAGAATTATGCAGCAAAAGCGAGTGATTACGACTCATGATTGGGACGTGTATGCCAAGTGATCCAAGATGAAACGGTCTAAAGTATAGCTCTTTACAGCGTAATACGACTTTCCTTATGAATATCCGATAAAATGCGGGCCAAACTCCAAGAAATGAGCAGGAGAATAAATCTCTTGTATGTAAGCTGCTCGCCGCGCTAGATCAACTGTATTCGATGGGATTACACATATGACTAGTTACTCAACCCCTCGGACTGCAAGTTAAACCCACGAAATTTTCTTGAGTCATTAACAAAGTGTTTAGAATGACACATTCAAAGTTTACCCTGCCCGCTCAACACTCCATCACGATATCAATTTTGCATAAGGGTTCCTTCCCCTGATTCTGGGACCAAAAACGTAAAACACAAACGGGATGGGCACCATTCCAAGAGCCACCAGCGCGACAAGGGTCCCTCCCCAGTCCACACCCAGTTTCTCAAACATGATATGTGAGAAAAGCGGGAAAACGGCGCCGAAAATTGACCGTGTCAGGGTATTGGAAGCGATGGCAGACGCACTGAATTTGGTAAACGTGTCCACGAGGTAGTTTAAACATCCTTGGAAAATGACGAAAAACCCAGCACCCATCATCGCGATCCCGATACACGGAGCTATCCAGTGGACCGACGGTCTCGAAGTCCACGCAAAGATAAAGATCCCCGCTGGCATGAGCCACCCACACAACATCATCATGTAAAGTCTCTCCTCTGGTGCTGGTTTACCACCAGACGCTTCGAGAATCTTTGCGTACCTGTTGGAAGACATGATGTTGAAAGCGGACCCGAAAAGCACACCGACAAACATCGAAAGGAGAGGCAGGGTGGAGACCGTTCCCTCCCATCCTCGAGATATTTGGAACGTATACGGAATGGTTGTCACCACGATGTAGAGCATCCCATAGACGTAACTGGCAAACAATGCGATGAAAAACAAGATCGGAGTCGCGAGCATCGCGATCGGACGAATAAGCTGAGTCCTCACGAAAGCGCCAAAGTCGACAGACCTCTCCTCGTGCAAAGCATGCAGTGCCCAATTTCTCGTTTCGATTCTCAGTTTGCGAGCTTTCTGCGTTAAAATCACAGGGACAAACGTCTCGTCTAAAAAGATGGTGTTGACCACCAAGAGCGCTCCCTCGATGATGACGCTGAACCACAGCGGCCATCGCCACGCTGTCGCGGAGTGGTGGATCAGCAAGCTACTAATTATCGGGCCCAAAGTCGGGCCGAGAACGACGAAAAGCGCATAGAAAACCAATGCCGTTCCTCGATGAGAAGCGCTCCACATATCTGCCATGATACCGCCGGACGAAACCACCGGTGCACCGGCAAACAGTCCAGCAAAAAACCTGGTCATCATGATCGATGCTATATTTTCCGAACTCGCCGTACCCATAGTGAACACTATGGAAAGGGCAAAGGGTAAGAGAATACCTACTTTCCTGCCTCTCACTTCGGAAAACGGTGCGAAAATCATCGGACCAAAAGCTATGCCCAATATATAGAGAGAAGTTGCCAAAGTGGCCACTTCCTGTCCAACGCTAAACACTTTCATCAAATGAGGAGCACACGGCGACATGCATGAGCTGTTGAACTGGGCGGAAAAAGTGGTTAATCCGTATAAAGCCGTGTGGATTATCTTTTTCTTGAACGACCAGTTTAGCGGAGCCTCCGGATCATCTTTGTCAAACGTCACTACATATTTTTCCGAGTCAAATACCGTTGGATAATCCGATTCTTCCTCGCTCTCAGTCATGTTTAACGAGGATAATACATTTCTCGGAGATATCAAGCCGTTGGAAACAACCGGTCACGTGAGCGTATGCATGCCCGCTATTATTAAGCGCATATTCATGCAGCACTCTGCGTATGATGTAAAAGATGGAATAAAATATCTGAAAGTCATGCCACACAATATCTCTGTAACCTTCAGAAGATGATTATCCTCCCTGTAGCCCGCATATGTTGTATATAACGGGGTGACAGCCTGTGATTGGTAGCCTTAGACGGTATCATCCTGGTACGCGAATAGATGACGTCGGGCTAAAGAAAGTTGTATCATTGGTGGTACAGTAAAGAGGAGAAAGCGATATAATGTGATTACTTACATTATATAAGCCGGATGTAGTAAAGCTTCAACAATGTCACTACTTTGTCCCCGGCTCGACTGAGGCTAGCGAGATTGCAGTAAATGTTTGTCATACAAGATGAGCTGTCCTATACCATTCATTCTCAACACGGTTGGGTGTGTCATGGTTTCTGATTCTTGATCTGCAACACCAGAAGTGGTGCATAGAGTCGTGTTTTTATCAATCCGCATTGTCTCCATCCTCGATGTCAACGATGGATTTACAGCATTTCTTGACAAGATTTCGATGGAGGACCTTGAGAAAAATTGCGTATGGAATGATTTAAATTATCGAACGCTTTTCCCAGCAAGAGCAGGTGATCCTGGGAAGCTCTTTCACGATTGTTTACGCGCCGTGCCTGAATTGACGAACGCGTTTGGAGACTTGTTCATGAATCCTACACACAATACGACTGAAGTTCGGAAGAAATATGTGATTTTCCGATCGTGTAGGGTTATATTGTTCCTCATGCTGCCTACCTGTGTATGGTATCAATTGCCAATGGAGGAGCCACCACACAAGAAAATTCTTCGGGAAGAACCCATAGAGATGTCCACTGCTTGGACTGATGGCAGTCAATTAACAACCAGTCACACCACGAAGGGGTCACCCAACTATCTGAATGAATATAACTGTTACTTTCGCAGATGGAGGTGGGTGACTCGTTTTTCATAGAAGCACTAATGGAACTAAGGTGCCATTTAACTTTGGAAATGGCGCGGCGTTTCGAGCATTGCCTTCCCGGAGGCATGGAAAGACCGGACAACAGAGGTGGATGAGGACACAGTCGTTATTTTCCTCTCAGACTTGTACGAGCCATCGCGAATCTTGACAAAACTCTCGAATGATGGGAGTGAGGGATTCGATGAGATTGGTTCAATGAAATACGTTTTTCCACTCGGCGAATACTTTACCAGAACAGATCGCGCATTTCGATTTAAAGGGCAAAAGCTTGTGGTAATTGAGCTCAAAGCACCCAGTATCTCTCGGTGTCTCGCTCCGAATAACAAGAAAAAAGCATCCTTTACCCAAATGCTCACCCAGGTATTTTATCAGACGACGTCTGCTGGAAGCCCGTTTGCAATTCTCAGTGACGGATTCGTCAGCATGCAAATCATGATTGGCCATAATCCTGATTTGACGTTCTCTCAAACTCCCGATGTGGAAGAATACGACCTCGCAGTTGAGGACATCCATCTGTCGGGACAGATGAAGTATTACATGATCGATCACAAGAGACCAGGTCTCACGGCTGCTGCATGTCATGCAGTGTTCTTCAATCACGCTTTTGACGTCTTGATAAAACAAAACCAACTACCACAAAGACAAAAAGAAATGTGGGATTTGAATGGGAGGTGCAAAACAAGTGACGATCAGACAAAAACACGGTACAACGCGCAATACAACCACTTTTGTCGCGATTTTGTGAAGAATATTGAAGAAGCGGCCCTTTCAGTCAGTATTATGGTCAGATTACACCCGAGGAGTTTGTTGGTGAACTCGGCGTGCTGAACGATGAATAGGAAACAGGGACAGCCAAATGATCAGAGATATATCAACTCCCTAACAGCAAGGTATTATCTTAAGTGTTATCTTACACCAACAGTGGATTTCATGTTGGTATCACTGTTCGACATCGTGAAATGCGGCATTCACCTGGACACGTCCAGACCTTAAACTACAGGGATGGTCACACAAAAATGAAGCTTCACAATGATCTGCCAACTCTCGATCAATAGTCAAGCCAAAGGTACTCAAGATCATGCTTCTAACTATCGAATTAAGACTACTATCAAGAAATGTCTTATTCAAGGGTTGAAGTTTAATTCAGGCGATTTCGATGATTTGCCATGCCAGGATTTCTTAATTGGTAAGGATCGGAGAGCAGATGCCATGACAGTCGCGCAGAGTATAGACTAAGTCATGATTTGGTACACACTGAAGTTGGAGGAACAGGTTGGTACATCAGATTCATGAAAAAGAAGGATATTCTTGGAATTATCAAGGACAAAGTCGCCTTGGTGAATAACTCGTTTGGGCATCCTATCAAGAAGATTCTGAGCAGCAGCAGTGGAGAATCATCGAACCATTCGAGCAAAGTCATGGAATAAGGCTCACTCAACAGCATCAAACGGCGTAAGTGAGAGGAATAATCACACATTATGGAAGATTTTCAAATCCTCAATTCTGCTAATCTACCAAAATCCTTCTGGGCGTAGGCTGCCAGATACACAATCCATATAAGGAATCTCTTATACGCAGGGAGGATAAAGGATTCAATGTATCATTTGGTATTTACGGATTCTGCCAAGTTAGGAAGCTTTGGGTTGATGCGTTATCTGAGGGTCTAATATCTATTTAGTACAAAACAACACCAAGTTGCCAAATGTTTTCAAAAAAGATGAAACCATTGTGTGCATCTTTGTTGATGATCCGATCCAATCCGCGATCCAACGGTGCGATTTAAGATCATATCGATCCAGATCAAAGGTACTCTGGATCTAGATCCGGATCTGACAAACCTTATGTGTTGGACGTAGATACCATGGGAAACGGCCACTCTGACCTGCTATAACGTCTTGAATATATTATTTGCAAACAACGATGGCAGATAAACAGTGGGTTTAGGAACACCAACAGGTTCAGAAACAGATCTGATGAACATCTGGAGAGTCTTTTGAGATGACAATGTAGGACTACAAAGAGTTGACCCAAGGGTCTAAAAATACAATGTTGCCTCCAGACAACGCAGTTTCCTATTAGACGAGCTGCATCCACACACCGCAAGTATGACTCACGCTTTATTCAAGCCGCGCAGGAAAGTTGGACAATTTTTGTCCTTGTGCACTACATTACATATAATATAATTCCTATTGGTCACCAGTATGAAGAGATTCTTTTCAACGTCGCCAAAGACGCTTGTTGGTCAGAACCTGACCGAGAAAATTATCCAGAGGTATGCGGTCAATCTTCCAGAAGGGAAAAAAGTCCACAGCGGTGATTACGTCACGATTTCACCGGCACATGTCATGTCGCACGATAACTCGTGGCCCGTAGCTCTCAAGTTCCAAGACCTCGGGTACTCAAAAGTACACGATAACAGGCAGATTGTGATGACGCTCGATCACGACGTGCAGAACAAGAGCGAGAAAAACTTGAAAAAATACGCCAATATCGAATCTTTTGCGAAAACCCACGGAATCGATTTCTACCCGGCTGGGAGGGGTATTGGACACCAAATCATGATCGAGGAAGGGTATGCGTTCCCTCTGAACCTCACGGTGGCGTCGGATTCGCACTCCAACACGTATGGCGGTGTGGGCGCGTTGGGGACGCCGATAGTGAGAACCGACGCAGCTGCCATCTGGGCAACGGGCCAAACTTGGTGGCAGATCCCGCCTGTAGCAAAAGTGGAGCTCAAGGGAGAGCTTCCAAAAGGTGTAACGGGCAAAGATGTAATTGTTTCGCTGTGTGGTCTTTTCAACAAGGACGAGGTGCTCAACCACGCGATTGAGTTTTCCGGTGATTTGGAAAACCTGCCCGTGGACTATCGACTCACCATTGCCAATATGACGACCGAGTGGGGGGCGTTGTCGGGTCTTTTCCCCGTTGACGAGACGCTGATCAAGTGGTACACCAACCGTCTGCTGCGGTTGGGAGGTTCCCACCCGAGGATCAACGAGTCAACGGTGGACGGTTTGCGCACAAACAAGATGGAGGCGGATGCGGACGCCTTTTATGCGAAAACGCTCACCGTGGACCTTTCCACGCTTTCACCACACGTTTCTGGACCCAACTCGGTGAAAATTTCCACTCCGTTGAGCGAGCTCTCTGCGCAGAACATCAAGATAAACAAGGCGTACCTCGTATCGTGTACCAACTCGCGTCTTTCCGATATCCAGGCCGCTGCGCAAGTGGTCAAGGGCCACCGTGTTGCGCCTGGCGTGGAATTCTACATCGCTGCCGCCTCTTCCGAAGTGCAGAAAGATGCCGAAGCGCAAGGTGCGTGGAATACGCTGGTGGAAGCGGGTGCCATTACGCTCCCAGCAGGCTGCGGTCCTTGCATCGGGCTCGGTGCAGGGCTCTTGAAAGAAGGTGAAGTGGGGATTTCCGCGACAAACCGTAATTTCAAAGGCAGAATGGGCTCCAAAGACGCTCTCGCCTATCTGGCGTCGCCAGAGGTTGTTGCTGCCTCTGCCGTGTTGGGAAAGATTGGGTCTCCCGCAGAACTCGAACACCCGAACGAGGTGGAGCCCGCGCGACCCGTGGAGAAGACGGAAACTATCAACGAAAAACCGACGGTGCAGTCCTCGCACGCCGTGGAGATTTTGCCCGGGTTCCCCGAGCTCATCTCTGGTGAGCTGGTGCTCTGCGACGCGGACAACATCAACACAGACGGCATCTACCCGGGGAAATACACCTACCAGGACGATGTACCGCGCGACAAGATGGCGCAGGTTTGCATGGAGAACTACGATGCTGAGTTTGGATCCAAGACACACGCAAACGACATCATCGTGTCCGGTTTCAACTTTGGTACTGGCTCTTCGAGGGAGCAGGCAGCCACCGCCATCTTGGCGAGGGACATGAAGCTCGTTGTTGCCGGATCCTTTGGCAACATTTTCTCGCGTAATGCCATCAACAACGCGCTGCTCACTTTGGAGATCCCACAGCTCATCGACATGCTGAGACAGAGATACGCGGGCCAGCCTAAAGAGCTGACTAGGAGAACCGGGTGGGTCCTGACTTGGGACGTGCGCAACGCGCTGGTCACCGTGCGCGATGGAGACGCCGTTGTGCTCGAGGAGAAAGTTGGCGAGCTCGGCGCAAACCTGCAGGAGATTGTCATCAAGGGCGGATTAGAAGGCTGGGTGAGAAGTAAGAACTAATATACTGCAAAAAGTTGTTCACGTCGTGAATGGGATGCCGTAGTGTGAAGTTGAGCCGATCTCGCGGGGAAAGAGTAGGAGCTGCCGACCCAACACAGTGCATCTTTTTGCATCTTGTGCAAAAGATCCCCACCGTTGGAAAACCGTCCAAGGAAGGTCTACCGCACGCATGCGTCATCGTGCATGAGCCCCTCCTAAAAGATAAAACGACCCACCTTTTCCACATCCCATCAAATGCAACTGGCTCTGCTTGTCGCCCTCGCTTCGTTGGCAGTCACTTCTGCGATCCCGATTCGCCCAATCGCGGACGCCCCGCCCTCTGTTATCAGCCCGAAAGTGGTGCTCGTGTCGATGTTTGCCAAAGAAGAAAAACCGTGGCTGGAGAACCTCGACATGACGCACAACGTGTCGCTCCCGGGACTCTCACCTCTCTTCCCCAATGTGCACTGCGTGTCCAATTACTCGATATGCCAGGTCACCACGGGAGAAGGCGAGATCAACGCCGCATCCAGCATCAGTGCGCTCACGCTGTCCCCGACGTTCAACCTCTCCCGGACGTATTTCCTCATCGCTGGCATCGCAGGCATCAACCCGTACATGGGGTCGATCGGCTGTGCCACCTTTGCCAACTACGCGGTGCAAGTCGGGCTGGCCAACCAGGTGGATTCCAGACAGATGTACAAGAACTGGACCACCGGGTACTTTGCACTCCACACTAACGCGCCCGGCGAGTACCCGGGCATCGTTTACGGGTCCGAGGTGTTTGAGCTCAACTCTGTTCTCAGAGACAGAGCGCTGCACCTCGCGCAGCGCGTGGAGCTCTCCAACGGAACGCTGGGCAACGTGGATTTCAGAAACCTGTACGACTACGCGCCAGCTAACCAGCCGCCGACTGCTGTGGCGTGCGACACCCTCACTTCGGACACCTACTGGTTCGGTTCCGACCTGGCTGAAGCGTTTGGGAACTTCAGCTCGCTCATCACCAACGGCTCAGCGCACTACTGCACCACCCAGCAGGAGGATAACGCTACGCTGGAGTCGATGGTGAGGGCTGCGAAATTTGGGCTCGTGGACTTTAGCAGAGTCGTTCTCCTCCGCACAGCGTCTGATTACGAAAGACCCCCGCCTCTTTACCGCGAGGACGCCATCAACTTCTTTAACAACGTGTCGCAAGGTGGTTCCCAAGTGGCGATCGACAACTTGTACATCGCGGGCTTGCCTTTTGTTCAAGACGTGATAACCAACTGGGACGAGCTGTATGCAACCCACTATTTCAAGCCCGTTGACTACATGGGGGACTACTTCAATACGCTCGAATCTTCTGCACCAAGCACCATCTCTCACACTTCAATATAATATGCATAATCTACAAACTGGAAATCTCCTTGACAATCTCATCAAAATTCTCCTTGTACTCGTCAGCAGACTTTGACTCGCCCTTTTTGTTCTTGCCTCCATTTGGCACAATCATCACACAAGATGTGGGTCTCTTTGTCGCTCCAGCAGATCCCAGATCTTCCTTCGACGGCAGGAAAATGTACGGGACGGACGAATCCTCGCACAGAACCGGTATATGAGAAATAACGTCTGCTGGAGAAATGTCACCGGCAATGATCACTAGACCTTTTTCGCCCTTTCTGAGCGATTTCACCACTTCTTTCACACCTCTCTTT
>PPLB01007593.1:13329-29582 GCA_003706365.1 Citeromyces siamensis
CTGGAAACTGCCAAGTGACCTTATGGTTCGGGTTCAAAATTGTTTTGCGCTTGAAATTGGTTAGAACACACTTCAAAGGTTGGATTGAACCAGATATAGAACCTTGGTCGTGTGCATGGCGCCGCCTTGTTGGATGAATATAATTCCCTACATGGTCTTATCAATGCAAAGATAGCCGATCTGGTATATCACTAGTCAACACTTTGGATTTGAAAAAGTCCGTTCTCTCCTCATAACAATGTTCGTTATGGTAGTGCTCGAGGTCGTCACCGGAAACACATTCTCAAGAAGAATTAGAATACCGTGCGTCAGTTTAAAGACAATGAATTTTCATCGATTCACGCATCGTCCACGACTCTACTCTTGGAACTGTATATTGCAGATCTACTCTTGTGGTCCTAGTCATACAACGGCGATCAGCCAGGTCTAGACCACGTTTGTTGGAACAAAGTCCTGGCGTGTAGTAATGGACAAAGTATAAAACGGAGCATTCTCGCTCACGGAGACGTTTGAAGTTTAAAAATAAGATGACGATTAAAACGGAGGAATACTCACAGAGAGGTTATTAGGAATATATTATGTGGAACACAAGTATGGTTCCAAGACCATTATCTCCTAGTCAGGGTGGCTCCCCTAAAATGGTGTGCTCCAAACTGAGGTGCGATTTTACAGAAAAAGATGCGCATTCTAGATCAGATCAATTCATCTGGTCTTGACGAGTGTATTTTCCGAGCATTCTGTTTCAGATGATAAATCCATCTCTGACGATACGCATTTCTATGTTCAGATGTGTTCACCTTGATGTGGGTACAAAATTGACCCCTCCTCGGAGTGAATCTATCCCGCAGAACAGACTTCTCATAGTAACCATCATACTCATACTAAGGCTGACACACAATCTGACTTTATTATTGGGGCACTGGTCCAGCCACTCTTTTCAGAATCCAAACCACTGGTATTCCACCTATCATCTTCTTTGTCAAGTTTATGGAATGCTGGTCAACCAGAGTGAGCCAAACTTCATGAGATGGTATGCAATTTTTTACCAAAATATTCGCCCTATGAATTAGTTAAATTTCATTGGTTCCAGGATATGACAAACACCCAAGAGGGTCTTGGTCTCTATACCTTTTGTCTCAAAATGTCAGCAGTAGATGTGGACCGGAAAGGAACATCAGAAGTGTGTTTCCACTCCGACCCAAGAGAGACAGATTCCTCACAATTAATTGACAGCTTGTGGGCATGACACCTACCTGCCTTGAGCAATGAAAGGATTATTCCAAGCGTTAATCACTCCACTTCCGTTTACATGTCAAGGGAGAAAAGGACGTAGACTATGAATAGACAAATACACCACAATCAATACAAGTCGAACCATGAAACCATACGATTGTGCATCATAGGCCAGAATCCCACACAGTTGACAATAAACGGAAATACGATAAAAGGTGGTTCCACCTTTACACGGACACAGTAAAAAATTGAAAACCCTTTGGTACATTGCTAAAGGTTTAAGGAGCGAAAACTTTTCAATAAAGAAGGAAAATTCACTGTTCGCTATTATGAATAATCATCCCTGCAAACATTACAAAATTCATCACCACATTTGACCAAGAGAGATCAAAGTGGATGAGAGACCGTAGTTATAGAGTATTGCTTATGGAAATGGAAACCACCTCCTCAGACAAAGGCATTCTGAAGTTGTACTCGCTCTTAGTACCTATATTTCATTTTCTGGTAGTTACTAAAGTGATATCTCCAAAACCCATCAACGTGTTCTGGTCAAACAAGTATATTTCAATGTGGAAAGTAATTCACTCTATTAATATCCTTTGATGATTGATATATATGTTAAACAGTTCTGGTAGAATATCTCATTTTGATTACATTGGTGAAATATCTCCGGACCCGCACTATATTTCTAAGAAACAGTAGTAAAGAACACTTAAATGATGATGTTGTCATGTAGCGGTGGAGCATCTTTAGATTCATAAATTGGTTTAAAGGCAGAGAGGCTCTAATCTGATGTTCTTGTCTGTTTAAACGAGGGGGAATTTTCAGTGGTGCTTTCGATCTATTATATTGTCCTCAACAAACCGCAATCACCAAAATCAGTGTAGGCAAATTTCCACAAAGGGCCTACTACCTTTCGTCCTCATATCATGGTAACCACATAATAGTTTAATTGTATTGGTTATTGTGAGACATTGAGATGAGCCCAAAACATACATGAAACATCCAATATGTTCCATGATGAGGTACTAAAAGTATGTAGACTGAGGATTACGTAGTAGATAGGTACAGCAATTTACAATGTCTATCGAGTCAATGTCCAATCCACGCAATCCCGAGAACAAACAAGGCATTGAGTCACTGACACCATTAATGAGAAGTTGTCCACACTCGCTCTAAATGAGGGCTCTGGGACAACAAGCACATCAAATCTCTCATAGTTATGTAAAAATTAAAAGACTCAACGAAATGGTCCCAAATTGTCTTTGCGTATGTACAGCCATTGTTTCTTGTAGGGCTAAGAGGTAGTTGAACACATCACAACAGCGAGTCATCCAGGAAGAACTCATTCTTCAATAGAAATATGATGTCTTGAAAAGCTGTCTCCATTGTTGCCATGAGTAAAATGATCTTGAAACTTGGTGGAGTCGTTACAACATGATTAATGGCAAAACCAAGAAATGCGGAAAAAACTTTTCAGAATATATCTTTACAGGATATAAGAAACTCGAAGAATTTTCTTAAAAAAATCTGCTGCGCTTAAAATTTTCATACTGCATTTTAATGGATCGGTTCTCCATATGTTACGATATGAAAGAGCCCGAGTTGTTTTCTGATAGGTTACGCCAGATTATATACTTTCCTCCATTTGTTACGACGATTATACCCTCCTCTACTACGACGTGAATACATATTGGCGAGGTTAGGTTTCACCAGCACTGTGCACCAGTAGCCTCTCCTAATTGTTTTCGGCAGATTAAACAAAAAAGTGGTTAAAAGATGTGTGTCACCTTTTTGGAAATAAAATCTTTTAGGCAGACGCTTACAGCGAAAAGTACACTTCCCTTTCTCAATCTGGCATGTTCTTTAAAAAGTGTAAACAAAAATTTTTAGTTGGGAAATTCAGAGTTGTGTCAAGACCTTTATGCATGCAAAACAAGTGCGGTTTCACACATGACACTCAAAACTCCGGTGGGTGCACGACATTTGATGATCCATGTTGAACAAGAAACGCTCATCGCTTCTCAGGGTGGGATCAATTTTTGGTCTTAACAGTAAGCCGTCGGTTGACGAAAAACCGAAGCAAACGAGACAGACCAAGCAGACCATTGTTTTGCCCCAGGGAAACACTGAATCGCGGTCCACACATTCAAATTCAGCACCTCCAAGGTCCACACCACATTCTGCACCTCCACCGGTGACGGTTCATGGTACCGCGCTACGGAAAGACGCCCCAAGGCGAAAGCCGCCGCCGCCTGAAGTTCCAGAAGAGAGCTCATCCGAGGTATCCGACCCGAATAATGCAAATAAAGACGCTGATGAAGAAAAAATGGAAAAAGTGAGCGATAGAAGCACGGAAATTTTTAACGAACGAATTGAAAAACCGTTGGATAATGAAATAGCCACGGAAAGCGCGAGTGAGAATCGTGAAAAAGAGAACGTTTTCAGTGGAGGTGATGAAAAAGAAAAAGTTGTAACTCAAAGGGAAAAAGAAAAAGTGGATGGAAGATCCGAAAATTCTGTCAATGCTAAGACAGGCAAGCTTGACGATTCTGATTTTGAGAACCAGGTCACTGATGAGGTTGACATCGTTCCTGGTTTGTTGGATGATAAGCAATCCGCGATAGCCTCTCAGGTATCCGAGCTGCCAGAGATGCCAAACGTTGTCACAGATGTGGAACCGTCTGACGACGAAAACGACAGGGCGGACGTTACTCCGAAGTTGCAACTTCAAACAGAATTCTCGAGTGACGAATCGCTCAATTTTCTGCCGTCGTCAATATCGACAAAGAGCAAGTCTCCACGATCAGGGAAACTCAACGATCTAATCGAGACCCTGGAACATGAAATAAACACCCATGATACCCAGTCTCCTGCGACATTCTCTAGTGAAGAAAAGCCACTCAGTTTTGAGAAACGCCCCAAGGAGAAATCGTCTGTGGACTCTTTTGGATCACCAATTTTAAACTCACAACGGTATCTAAATTTGCACTCGATCGTGAGCAACGACCTCGCACCACCGCAGGTTCCCTATTCCAATATGGCGTCATCTGAAGAGTACTTTGATCCTCCAACGGGTCTCGGGATTTCGAGATCTAGCTCCCCGTTGGATAACAGCAGCGACATGCAACAGAGTTACACATTGGACCCGTCTCAGAATTACGCACAATACTCTGGCTCCGTTTATAACGGGTCGAAATCCTCTTTTTCAAACACTGCTGTGTCGTTCGAACAGAAAGCAAATGAGACCGCTAACAACTCTGACGAATACGAGGCGGAAACACCCATCAGTGATATCCTCTATGATGGATCTACTTATAATAACACAGAAAGACCTACGATGAAGGTGGTGAACGTGAGCGACTTTGAACCGGACTTGCCCAAAGTGACCACATTCGACGGTTACGACAGAAGACAGGAGACTGTCGTCGCTCCCATACCCAGGCGACCAGAAAGAGAGCTGCGTCCCACTAGAAGGGCTCCGCCTCCAGAGATTTCCGGAGCCACGTCACGACGCGCGCGATCTCTCAGTACAACCAAAGAAGAGCAGGATCTCTTTTCGCTCGGCGATGGCATGAAAGAGGACGGGTATGGGAAGCCGTCTGCGTACGTGACTGCGCTTCGCAAAAAGGCTGGAACGTGTTACAGTGGGAAAACCATCTCTGCCAGACGATTACCCGTGGGTATAAGACCTGTTTCAAGGGGAAAAAAGAAGGGCAGTTCCATTCTCAGTGGAATTACAACTAGAAAAGATGGGGTCATGTCTAGTGCCGCGATCAAACACGGTAACCTCAAGCCGAGGTTACTCGCTTCAGAGATTGACGACGAGGATTCTACACAGATGCCACAGAGAACGCCCACTTCTGCCTCCCATCAGTTGAAGGAGCTCAACAGCAGGAACGAGTTTGATGAGGATAAATCGGCAGGTCTCATGCGGAACGGCAGTGTGCGAAGCACATTCACCTACAGGCCTCCAAAGGATCAGCTGCGCTTGTTTGTCGCTAATCCTGATAGCGAGAGTGAATAGCTGAAAAGCTTGTACTCTATTTCGCTCATTTGTATGGAAGGCTCGTACATAAACTGCATTGCAATAATATTGAGGTATATGGTTAGTTGAGAAACTGCGATATCTGTTTCCTTGATTAGTTTGTAGAAGGAAGCACGTTGATCGATGGCATGAATTTAGGGCGATTTTTCAAGCCGTTTTGTGAACTATTGTTTCGATTACTCGGCAATAATTATACAATGAGGTCTCTTCCATGGTGAGAGAATATGGACTTTCCACCATCAGGAGAGCAACTTTTCTTCGTGCGTGATTCGAGTCCTCACATGAGAGTTTTTTTTTCAATTCAGCCGCAACTGTTTTTGCAGTACAAACCAGTATGTGTTTGTGTTATATTCTTCTCTCTGTTATGACGGTTATATGACATGCGTCATGATGATGATGTTAGGCTTCGCTAGGATCGTATGCTCTAACAGTTTGGAAGGTGTCTGGCTATTAACGGAGAGGATCAACGAAATTTGGCCTCACGAATCTTGGCAGCTGGCCATTTTTAGGTAGTGACTAACGCATTGGTCGTTTTTTTTTTATCTACGTTAAGTCACTTAGCTATACAACCAAGCTATGTAACAGCCATTTTAAAGTCCAGACAGGTTTGTGACAGCCTAGGTAGCTTTAAAACCTCGCAGTGGTATAAGCACACATTCGCAATCGTTTTCTAAATTGTGTATATGTATCAAAAGGCTTTCCAGGTGTTCATCTGTTCATCTAGAGACCCAGGTGGGTCCCATCCGTTTGCTATATTAAAGAGAGCACTGTTATAGCAGGTCAGAGTAACCATGCGATCTAGTTCCAACACATACCCTTGCCATTCCACAGGCATTTATATAATGTGGGAGTGACGGCCTGAAGACACAGTGCACATGTGGTGAGCAAATGGTTTGTTGTGATTTCGCGTAGCTTTCGCGTTGAGCATACGATGATAAAGTCGTAAAAATAATCCTGAGGAGCCCTGGGAATCGCTTGTGGGTGGCACATCTGTCAGGCTTTTCTCGAAATGAGTTCCGGTGGTGGAAATCCGCCCACTCCGGGATGATCAAGCTATTTCCTGATGTGCGGTCGTAATGGGAATGCCCGTGGTGGAACCCAACCCTGCGCTCTCATACCTTTCTTATCGACAACTCATGTCACTGATGCCTTTAGGCAATGTTCAGGACGTAGCATCTCCTTCCCTATGGGTCCACATGACATGTACGCTTGAAGATCGATCAGGGTGAGTCCAAGAATCGGGACTCCTCTGTACACCAAACCAGCAGTCGTATCATCGGATCATCAATTGATAAAGTAGGTGGACACACCAGGCGACAATTCCCGTTTCTGAATGGTCGCTCGAAGCAAGAGTAAGGATATCCAAATCTTCTATGGGGTTGAAAGCCCACTTCGCGCACCGTCCCTTGAGCTGATGTCTTGGGTTAATCAGGCTTAGACCTCCAAAGCCGAGGCGTACATTGCAGATTCCAAGAGAGCCAACGCGCAACTTTGGAATATATCTCAAGTTGACAAAGATCTCCCCTGGATGGTGAATGAACATCCAAGAAGTAGATCTTGGAAAAGAAGAGTGTAAATGGGCAAATCCATTTTTTCTCAATTTGGCCAACAATCTTTCCATATCTCACTTCCCAGTCCACCTCGTGAACAGGTCCCCGCACTTCAGGTTTTCTTTGATCAAATCAGCTGCCCCTCTATGGTATATGAATAATCTTATAATGTACTTTACATTCTGTGCTTCTGGAAAACTCATCCCTCCAAAAACTGACATAACAAATGACTTGGAGGAGGAAACTTTTTAAACATCCCAATACCAGGTATTGTTCACTTTCATTACAAATTGTTGAATCTTCTACTGGACGCTGAGTAATTTGTTAAATACGTAGCAAAGAATCTCGTGAGGATATGAACGTAACACAAGGTGTTTGTGTGAGATGTACGAATTGATTCTGTATCGTACCATCTCTATGCGGAATGACGTAAGCATGGGGAAAAGTCTTCACTATAAATATATTGGAATTTCCGTCTAGAGGTACGGATTAATAATATATCCACCCGGCAATGCAAACAAACATCACGAGCCTACTTGGAGACTTACATTTGTCTCCAAGGGGTGGAAATATCTCTCATAGTACGCGCAGAGTACGACGATCTCCAATTCCTACTGATGCTCCACTGTTACGGGTCGATCGGTCCGTCAGCACGAGTCTTCATAACGCAACATCTCTGGCATAGACACATGACTCCACAGTATGGCCATGCTACTTTCAACGGTTCGGAGGATCATCAGCCACCTCCTGTTCCCCAATATGGAATGCCACACGCATACGGTCCGCCCTATGGCCAGCCGCCTGCGCCGGAACCAAATTTTCTATTTGCTTCCCCTCTTTTGCTCCGTATGGAATGCAAGGATCAACAATGATACCACTACAGGGACCACCACCTCCAGCTTTTGTTGCACCAAACCCTGTTGGCTCACATCAATCATATGGTTCATCACATGCACTTCCATCCGTTCCTATTTTTCCCCAACACACCTACGCCTCGATAACCACATTTGATACACACGAGTTCATCCGCAATTTGATTGCCAAAGTATTGGAATATTACGGGGATTAGCACAAGCCGCAGATCGATTCGAAAAGAAACACTGCCTCCTTCGGACTCGAGGGTTTTCCTGAAAACCAATACACTGCTGAAATGGACCGTGCAGTTCGCCACTTTTTCAGAGCTAGTATTTTAGGTTCGTTGAGGAAGAGCTATCTCGACCCGACAAAGTCCTCCTATGAGAACTACACACACATGCGGACGACATTACTTTGACCACGAGATCCACGCTTGGTAGAACAATTGTTTTTCAAGGGTCAAATCACTGTGGAAATGTTTGTTATTTGGACACCCTTCGTGGCCCTTATGAGCCACTAGTTTCCAAACTCAACGGTACTCCAGGACTGAATCCGGCAATGATCCACCCTGAGATGATGCGTCGCTATCTGTATTTAATGACATCATCACGCTCCCGCAAACAGTTACCATCAAATAATACATTGACGTCGAAGAGTCCCACGTCCGGGAACTCGTCACCGGCTATCACAGCCAACGGCCATGAAACTAAATCGTCATCAAGTTTGGTTTTGTAGTGGAGGTCAAAATTGCTGAGATTATTTCTCGTTCATGTGGTGATAGTTATTTGGAGACCAACTGAGAGAGAAATGACGACGTCCCTGTTATGAGAATAAAAATCTATTGACATTAATAGGTGAGGGTGGCCAGAAATCTCATCATATAGGAGAGTGTCGAATGACGTTATAGTACTTCACCTGCACAATCTTTTATCGTTTCCCTGAGTCACGGCTGCGCCCTCCATAAACGCAAGATGAGTCCACCCCGACTGAGAGTTTCCTCGTTTCGAGACCCCTGTTGGTTTCGTGTCGGTACATTTGTGGGGTTTTCCTCTTTTTTATTCTTTTATATATTTCTTTTTTTCACACTTTAAAGTAGTTTCCGAAACGGCTTCATCTGATGTTGACAGATCCTTGATTTTCCATCATTCGGGCAACTCAACTAGGCTATGGTAGAACTACTCTTCATCCTCTAACGCATCTTTTTGCAAGGTGGTAAACCTATCTACGTGACTGCTGCTTACATGAGGTCCATCTGGAGCTAACATTTTGAATCATCACAGCTGTTCCTAACAGTTCTCAAAAATTACAGATTCACTCCACGTTTGGAAATACGCTGTACAATACCATGGAGCATTCTCTATTGCCGTACATACAGCTACTGAGCGTAACTATTTGTTGGAATGGCATCTAGCATCGCGATCGCGCCATCTGGATCGTCCTTACTATGTATAAAAAATCCCTGCAGTAGCTGTGCTCACATTTTCAAACCTGTGGTGGGTAAACAGTCAGGGTAAAACTAACATCTTTTCTATCTGAAACTTTGCCGTGTTTCCGATTTCGATTCTTCCCGGACAAAGAATCACAGGATCAAGATTCCGAGGGTGGTTCTCCTTCTCGGATGCGACCCCTCGAACCACTAAGTGGCGCCGGAACTGAATCCCTGCTTTTTGCTACGGTCGCGCTTGTCGAAAGCTGCGGGAATACTCATTCGAATGCCTATGTTCATGAATGATGACCCTCATGCACGTGTGATGACAAGGAACTTGAAAAACAGAGTACACAAGCTTCAAAAATTATTCTGATAATTGACAAAAGGGACATGGTTTAGAACTTGGTTTAACGATTGCGGTCTAGACTTGTGATTGGAGTTCTTGCTTGCAGGTGAACGAGAACAAGAAAACCTAGCCCACAATAAAAAAAAAAATATAATCATTGCCAAAGAGTAGACGTCATGCCGAAGCCAGGAGGACTTAAAGAATGAGATGAGACGCATTGCCCCCTCTCAAAAACAGGCGGAAATACAATTCCTTTTAGACGAATGGTAATGTAGCAGAGGTTATTTACTTGCTTTTCTTGCATTTGGTGTAGAGTAACTTTGCATGTCGTTCTTTTGCCGCAAAACCACCGACGTTGGTTATCATGGGTTTCAAGGGTTCCTGCTCTTGTTTGTTCCCATTCGACAATTTTGAACCTCGGAAAGGAGTCTCTAGAAAGAGCACAAAGTGGCCTCACCCAATAAGGTGAAAGATGATACGGAGAATGCTGCGGCAATTGAAAATGGAAAGCGGTTTGGACAGAGGGCTGATCTCGATAAAAAAACAAACGGTCAATATCGGCAGAAAAAAAAATTGTAGATTGTGAATTGGTAAAAGGATCTGGGAAACAATAAAGTAAAGAAAACCCAGATAGAACAAGAGAAGAAAAAAAGGAGAAAGGGAAAAAGTGCCCATTGCATCTTGGAAAATGCGGCCATCCCTACACCACCCAACGATGGAAGCCGCCTACACGCTTGTTTATGAGGTTTGTACCCATTTTCCCCCCGATTCCACTAACAAAAGCCCAACGCCGCTTCTCCTGTCGATGTGAAATCCCTGTTGGAGAAAGGATCCGACAGCGCAAAGGTGACAGCGATGAGATCTGTGCTCATAGCGATG
Source organism: Citeromyces siamensis (assembly GCA_003706365.1). NCBI lineage: Eukaryota > Fungi > Ascomycota > Pichiomycetes > Pichiales > Pichiaceae > Citeromyces > Citeromyces siamensis. Next base: position 23,670 of record PPLB01007593.1, read on the forward strand.
CTGAACGGAGATTCCATGCCTGACCTGCTGATGCACGTTATCCGATACGTTATGCCGTCGAAGAACAAAGAGCTGAAGAAGCTGCTTTATTTCTACTGGGAAATGTGTCCCAAGCGCGACGCTGAAGGGTCGCTAAGACACGAGATGATTCTGGTGTGCAATTCCATCCAGCACGACTTGCAACACCCGAACGAGTACATACGAGGCAACACGCTGAGGTTTGTTGCAAAGTTGAAAGAGCCCGAGCTGCTGGAGCCACTTGTGCCTGCTGTGAGGGCGTGTCTTGGTCACAGACACGCGTACGTGAGGAAGAATGCTGTTTTCGCAGTCTACGCGGTGCACAACGTTGCCGACCACCTTATCCCGGACGCTGCCGAGTTGCTCAACGATTTCCTGCAAGTGGAGACGGACCCGACGTGCAAGAGAAACGCGTTTGTGTGCATTTCCAGGTTGCAGAGGGAGTATGCGCTTGTATTTGTGCAAAACACCGTGCTGGAGCCGTCGCAGAGCCATGACCCTTTTTTGCAAATGGCGGTGATCGAGTTTATGCGCCACGACGCAGCGCTCGACCCAGAGCTCAGACCGCAGTACCGTGAAATTGTCTCGCAGTTTGTCGAGACAGCTACAGGTGCCGTGGCGTACGAAGCTGTCACGGCGCTCACAACGCTCTCCTCGTCGCATGCGGCCATCTTTGCCGGAGCGTCAAAACTGGTGACTCTAGCGTTGAAGGAGTCAGACAACAACGTGAAGTTGATCGCGCTGGAGAAAGTAGCCTCTCTGCACCGCCGCGCACCGGGAGTGCTCGACGATCTGTGCCTCGAGATCCTGAGAGCCGTGTCGAGCGAGGACGTGGCGGTGAGGGCGTGTGCGCTCACGCTCGGACTCGATCTCGTGTCGTCGCGCAACGTGGACTCGGTGGTCAAAGTGTTGAAAAGAGAGCTGGAAAAGACAGTGCAGAGCAAAGAGGACAACGCTGCAGAATACCGCACCGCGCTCATCGCAGCCATCAGATCGTGTGCCGTGCGGTTCCAAGAGGTTGTCGTGGACGTTGTCGGGCTGCTCGTAGAGCTGATCCCTTTGCTGGACTCTGCCTCTGCCGCGCAGGCCGTGTCGCTCGTCAAGGAGGTGATCGACAGGTTCCCGAAAGCGCGCCCTGCGCTCGTTGCACAGCTCCTCCCGGCATTGAATCGCATCACCTCAGGCAGGGTGTACCGCGGGTGTCTGTGGATCGTGGGCGAGTTCTGCATCGAGGAACGCGATATCCAGGACGCGTGGAGAGCTATCAAGAGCTCTTTTGCAGATGACAAACCTCCAGCGGAAACGGCAGAAACAGAACACCACAAACCGGTGGTTTTGCCCGACGGAACGTACGCGACAGAGTCGTCGGCAACGGTCCAACAAAACTCCGCCGCGGCCACCTCTTCCAAGGCGTCTCGCGGCACGCTGCGTGCACTGATACATGAGGGAGACTACTACCTTGGGTCTGTGCTTGCGTCCACGCTCGTCAAGCTCGTGTTCCGCCTGTCGCAGCTGGTCGAGAACAAGTCGCTCTTGAACGCGCTCAAGGCGGAGGCCATGATGATCCTCGTCACGGTGCTCAAGATGGGCCACTCCAACACGAAAAAGAAAATCGACGAGGACGCCAACGAGCGCGTGCTGACATGTCTACATCTTTTAGGGTCGCCGCTGACAGACTCCTCCATCCCGGACGCGTTCCTCGTCGAGACCAAAATGGCGTTTGAGAAACAGCTCGCTTTGGAAGACGGGAAAAGAGCAGCAGAGGAGAACAAGCTGCTGCAACAGAGAGCACAACTCCCGGACGATCCTCTCGTTTTCAGACAGCTCGAAAAGGACGTGATCGAGCAGGATCCTGACTCGGAAATCGTCTCGGCGACTGGCGCAACGGCTTCTATGTCCCAGCTCGACAGAATCGTGCCTCTCACCGGGTTCTCCGACCCGGTGTATGCGGAGGCTTCGATCCAGACGCACCAGTTTGATGTTGTGCTGGACGTGCTCGTGGTGAACCAGACGACAGAGACGCTGCGCAACCTTTCTGTCGAGTTTGCCACGCTCGGCGACTTGAAAGTGGTGGACAAACCGAGCAGCACCAATGTGGCGCCCCACGGGTTCCACCGCGTCACCACCACCGTGAAAGTAACTTCGGCAGACACTGGAGTCATCTTTGGAAACATTGTGTACGACGGCCACCACTCTGACAAATCTACCATCGTGATTCTGTCCGACGTGCACGTGGATATCATGGACTATATCAAGCCGGCCTCGTGCTCGGAGGTTTCCTTCAGAAAGATGTGGAACGAGTTTGAGTGGGAGAACAAGATCACTGTGAAGAGCAAGACGAGCTCTCTCAACCACTTTTTGCACTCGGTTCTTAGGGAGACCAACATGAAGTGTCTCACCCAGGGTGCGCTTCAGGGGGAAGAGTGCCAGTTCTTGTCTGCCAACCTTTACGCACGCTCTTCTTTTGGTGAGGACGCGCTCGCCAACTTGTGTATTGAAAAACAGGGCACTGGAATCACGGGCCATGTGAGAATTAGATCCAAGGGTCAGGGTCTCGCGCTCTCGATGGGTGACAAAGTGGCATCCATCACCAAAAGGACGTAGTTGAATAGATGATTGGTAATCCGACAATGTCCAGAAGTAGATGTGTGTTCGACGGTTTTTGTAGGGGGGAGATCTAGTGGCTCTACTACACCCATCTATAAAGGTGAGAAAAATGGGGAATACGCACAATAATCTATCTATATACACTACTGAAGAAGCTTCTTTGGTATTCTCTCCGATCCGACAAACGGCAGGCCGAGCCCACTGAGCAAGATCCTCGCATCCATGTCCACCTGGGCTGTAGTTGTGAAATTAATGTCGATACCAAAAGTCTTTGGCCACAGGTCCGGATTCGCCTCGATCTCGGGGAAAAATCTCACATCCTGCGCTTCAATGCCGAACGAGATCGACCCGAAACGGTCACCCGACCTGTTTGAAATCCCGTTAAACTCCCTCATCTTGGGCAGCACCAACTCTGTCAGCGTGGAGATGAACTGAGACTGTTCACGGCCCTTGAGCACCACCTGCGCACCCATCCACATTCCCGGTCTCAGCTTCCACGTAGGCACGTTGGTCTTGGCGTAGAGCCGCGAAGGCTTTGCACCGGTTATCTGCTGTAGTTGCAGCGCCGCACCGATCGAGAGCGTAAGGTCCTCTTTCGCCTCTTTGACCCAGCAAGTGATGGTGGTTTTCTCCAATTCGGGAACATTCTTATAAGTTCTCCTTTTAATAGAAGGCGTAGGGACTTTGGTCCCTTTGGCTGCCTTCAGAGAACGATTCACCTGGTACGGCGTAGAATACTCCCATTCTCTTCTCTTATTCCCGGGCAAATCCCTCTGGCCGTGTCTGTAGTTTATGAGGAGCAGGTCAGGCGCAATACTATTGATGTAGTGCTCGTGCAGCCTGTCCTGGTGGGTAGTGGTTGGCTTGAAATGAGGCGACCGAATATCATTTCTAGGCAGCTTCAACTCGGGAAACCTCGGAGACAGTGCACTCTTGTCGATTTTGATCCTGTGATGCACCGGATCGACCTGAGCGATGCCCACACGTTTGACAACACGCGTCGTAGAGAAGTTTCTCATGTCCGGTGAAAAGGTGCAAGGGTGTCAGAGCAGCTACCGAGAACAAACGGTGATATGGGTTCCCTTATTTCATATGAGCTGGTAGGCAGGGGAAACGGAGAGGCCGCCTCGTTGGCAGATCCCTGCGGGATTGAGGAGACCAAATGCGACGCGGCTGTTCTCCATATTTCAGGAGGCAATTTCCCTTGACAATGGTCAGATTGGCCGGTCTCACATCAGGATGCAAGTCTTGTGCTTATTGTTCTTAGAGCAAATCGCGTCTTAGTGCGTACCTTGCATAATATTCCTCCTACAATAACTGTGGTGAGCGAAGAACACATTATTTCATATGTTCTTGGTGGAGATCCACATCCTGCTATGACGACAGGTAATCTACCGGATATAACGCGATCTGATAGGTTATGAGTCTTGTCCTTCGTTTTGCCCAAACGCATCGTTAAGAATTTTGTGTTATGAGATCCGTGCACAAAGAACACGAATAAGATGAGGCCAACAGTGGCTCAACAAAGTGCTGTGCACAAATAATCTTCCAACAGACGATGCTGGTCTGAGCATTCACTAACAAAACCTCCGCTGCATACACCTCAGTGACAGCTCCTTCGGGGAGAAAAAGTTGTCGTTGAAACAATCCAACCAGTGGTTGAGATTCCACTTGGATGTTTAACGTTCATCGGTAATAAGCATAGTCCTGTTAATTCACGGGATTGTCTACGTTTGCATCGGTAAGAACAGTTGGTAGTCAACAAGGCAGTATGTGTTAAACGTCCGGACAGAGCCACCCACATGCGATCAGTTCAGTTCCAGGCCTCGTAGTTGGGACGAGGCGTTGGGGTGTTGGGAAAGGAGGTGCGTGCTACGCGAACACAGTTGCTGCAGAAAAGCTCGTCTACTGTCTGCAGGCGGTTCATCGGTCCCTGTGTCTCCATTTCAACGATGTCTCCTGTATACATAGGGCTGGACATCACTCTCGCATGTAATTTTTCCTCCATTCCTCCGTCAATGTGAGTTTGAACAAGAAGCAGGAACGTATAAATGCGGTTATCGTGGAAAGGAAGGCTGAGGCTCAACGTTTAGAAGGAGAAATTGGCAGAGGCGGAAAAGGCTAAACGGGAAAATTGAACAGGGCCTTGCGGAAAGAAAGAAAGAAAGCTGAAGAGAAGGCTTATTATGAGGAGCGTCAACGCCAACTCGAGCAAAGTGCAAGGTTGCAAACAGAAACCGAGGCTGCAGTTGCATTGAGCAAAAAGCGTCACCAGCCCTGCTTCTAAAATGCGTGTAACAATGACCGAAGGATTGAGACTCAAGAGACTGGGTAGAGAAGTGAAACGTTAGACTGAGTAATGTTTATAATTCCCAGTACTTGATATTCGTAGTTCAGCGGAAGCACTTAAAACAATGTTTCTTAACAGCTTCTTGGTCAGAACCCCATTTCGAGATATGAAGATAATTTTTCCTTGTACATTATCCAGTCATAAGGATTTTGCTGAGGTATTCTTTTCTTTGTCTCTTGTCATTGATATTAGTGAAGCATCCGTGATTAGGCACTAAAAGTATATTGACCGAGGATTACGTCACAATCCAGAAAAAAAAAAAAAGAAAATCAAGTCAGTCCATTCAACTGACACCATTAATGGGAAGTTGTCCACTCACTCCAAATGAGGACTCTGGGACAACAAGTACATCAAATCACTCATAACTCTGTGATATGTATTCTCATTATCTAGTTCGTTTTGAACCGAAAAGTGGTGGCATGTGATGGAACATGAGCATAGTGCGCAGTGGAAGTTTCTGATGGATCGTTATTTGAAGAGTTATATTGAGAATAAGATACAACAGCAAGAGATGTTTGGGAGTTTGTCGTTGTCATTTGTCTTCAGACTTGACGAGACTATTTCTAATAATGATAGCTATCAACTTTTAATGATTTATATGACAGACGTGGGTCGGCTTCTTTAATTAGGAAAAAACTACACCTTCTGCCATTTCGAAATGTCTAAATGTTGATTTTAGTCTCAAGATTTTCCGTTGGCAAAAAAACATTTAGAGTGCAAATAATAAACACATTACACAAATCGAACAACGATAAGTCTTTGAATAACGAGCCTTCAAGTGCTTTCACTGGGCCTCTTTCTAAGATTAATCCTGTCGATCTTGTCTTTTATAGCTGCGTTACATTTATAAGCATCCATTCGCTTCGATTGTTTTCCCTCAATAAATGGGTTATTGCAGGGAGGGAAACCTACGTCTTTGCTAAATATTTACAGAAAGT
>PPLB01007620.1:0-15403 GCA_003706365.1 Citeromyces siamensis
CCTCGTCATCACATGTGCATGAGAATGGTCATTCTTCGTGACCTTTATGCATTCGAATGTGAATTCCCCGCAAACCTTATGAATCCTCTTGCAGGAGTAATTCGTGTATAAAAGGGAGTCAAAAGACTTCAATTAAGTAGCAGCTTCAGGTAGAAGTAATACATCATTTACCCGAACAATTATTACTACGAACGGTTTCGTGAATACCTGGAAAGAGAGAAAACTATGAGTGGAAACTATACAACTCAAGCTGCTCCCAGTTCCTTGCATCATCAACAGTAATGGCGTCAGGTGAACATGCTCAATGGCAGGAGGCAGCAAACACAGAATTAGAAGCTCATAAAAATAACCTCACATGGGATCCCGAACCAAGTGTCACTTCGGATTCAGAACTGCTCAAACGAGCTGTCCCATCAAAATGGGTGTTCACAAGGAAGAAAGACCGTTACAAGCGGCGAGGCGACGTCCAGAATGCATCCACGTATTCTGAAACGTTCTCACCGACACTCCGCTCTGAGCTTTTGCGCTTGTGCCTATGCCTTGCCGTGGAAAAAAATTGGATGATGAGGCAGTTAGATATAAAGACGGCTTTCCTTCATTCAACAATTGATTCGGAGCTTTATTTGACAAAGCCAGACGGATTGGATGTTGATGCAAAGCCTAAATCCAACGAAAAAGTTCTTTTACGTTTGCGCAAAGGACTTTATGGGTTGAAGCAGGCCGGCAGACTCTGGGCCGATATGCTATCATCGTGCCTAAAGTCCGAAGGTTACTTGAGCAGTCACACAACACCGTCACTTTTCAAAAAGACTGATTCTGCGGGCAACTTGATGGGATTGGTAGCCATTTTTGTGGACGACGTACTGTTGTTGGGCCCAACTGCTGAATATCTCGAACGCATTGTAAAAGACTTTACGAGCAAATTTCCACTCGTGAAATTGATTCAATCTGAGTTAACAACTCTAAGATTGAGGGGGTTGATTCTCAAGACACGGATCAATGGTGAATTGATATCGATAAAAATCTGCAAAACATCTTACATAGAGGAACTGCAGAGACAAACGAACATCAAGATGTATAGAGGGGCGACACCGATCAGTCCGAACCATTACTTCCGACCTGAAAGTGCTACACCTCTTGAGCTCATTGAGGATGAATATGGGAAGGAGGTCAACGAGATGCAAAAACAAATAGGAACATTGATGTATTTGGCTGTAACAGTCAGCAATATCTTGCCAAATTCACAAGATATCCGCACCCAGAGATTAAGGAAAAGATAAGACAAGTCGTCTCATATTTGCTTTCAACGACAGATTCGGGCATCGTATTCGAAGGATACTCAGCAGCCAAGAAGATTTATATTCTGCGTGGATTCAGATTATAACAGTGAGCCAATTTCGAGAAGAACGCAGAATGCTTACGTATGCAAACGCATGGGAGGAGCTGTTTCTTGGAAATCAAGGCCAACGACTCTTACGTGTCAGAGTTCATGTGAGGCAGAATACCTAATGTTAGCATCTAACGAATCTATGTGGCTGACACAAACCATCAGGTTCCTAAATAAAGAGGATAAGGAGGTACCATTGATTTATGTTGACAATATGTCTGCCATTCAAACAGCTAGGAATCCTGGTTTCCATGCACGGACAAAATATTTCGATGAAATTACACGTTATACGTTATCGTCTGGTGGATGAGAAAATCGAAGTCAAGTCCGTCAGTGGAAAGGATCAAATAGCTGACGTATTAACGAAGCCAGTTCAGCCTGATGTGTTAAAGAGGCTGCAACCAATTCTGGTTGTGTAAGGTATGTCTACAACTGTTTGTCAGTGGAAAAATGTTATACAACAATTGTGGGGGTTGTGTCGAAATCTACAATGCATGGTATGACGCAAATCTATTCAAGACGTCACATATGTACCTGATGATGATGGTCACCACGCCACTCATGTATTGTTGGCATTGGATCTATTTTTAGTACAATCGTTGAAGATACAATAATACTTTCAGGGTTTGTAACAGGTTGAACGTGTAACTGAGGATGAGAAACGTAGTGAAACGCTCAGTTAATTACATAGAATAGGAAATTATATAGTGGCTTCCACATAGTACTTATCGTGACACATGTGCATGTTCAGCTACTCGGTTTGTAGATAAGATCAGAACATTGCCTTACGATTGAGGCAGGCTCCCTTTTAAATTCCCTCTACAATCTCTGCAGAATTATTTCCCAAAAGATATTGCAGCTCGTTTTCGCATTTTTCTGGAAGGACTATGAGGACGTCCAATGGACAAAGTACTCATCTTCAGTACCGAAAAATAATCCCAAAGGTTCTACCATGTAGTATATTTTATAAAGGATTCTGTATTTTCCAATTATCAGGAGTCGGTGTCCAATAACCTTCAGATAGATCCAGAAACGTCTGGAAAAATTTTGAGAAGAAGACGCAGACAACCGTCAGTCATGGATACATAGACAGAATGTATGCTAAATCTAGGCTTCAGTACAACGCAAAAAACTCGAATGGTCATCCTTCTGTTGCCCAAGGTAACAAGACGTTGTATTAATTGAACAACTCCTTGTGCGAACCCAGAAAAGCGTCCTAGAATAACAATCATTGTTCTTCCCTTTCCATGATCTGAGGGAGATCTCCTCGGGTTAGGTGACCGCGTAACTGGTAACAGCTCTGACGAGAAGTTTAATCAGCATGGATTTTCCCTTGTGGCGGGCTTCTTGCTTTTGCTTTAGATAAGGGATAAGCTCTGGGATGGTATGGCAGGAAGCCTCGAAGCTATGCACTTGTTCTAGATGTCCCAATCAATAATATTGGGAGATCCTTTCTCATAGAATGGCCAAACAACTTGAAAATAAGCATGTATAGCTCAGTGCTTTGTTGTTAAGCGGTTTGTGAGGCAGGCACGTGGTTAGCCTGATATTTACGAAACCAGAACCAAGATTCAATGTTTGCTCTGTTGATCTCACTAGTGATTGTGGTTCTTCACAGAAGCTTGTTGTGGACAGACTGGACTCAATAGAGGGGAGTGGCTCTAGACGGGAAGCGATACAGTAGGATTGGAGTCCGACGTTGTAGGGACTCTGTTCGAGGGCATATTTCATTTTTGGCAAGTGAACGGCAAAACAGAGAGGAATTGGTAGAAAAAATCACAGCGGTGGCTTCCCCTGGCAAACCTAATGAAATATTTAGTAGTACGAAATACATAGAGCGGCTGGTATTGATAAAGAAACAGAAGGTCAGCAAGCACCAATAGCAGCAGAAGATTGTAGATGGTGACTTGAATGTGAATTGGTACAAGTATCTGGGAATTAATCAAAGAGTATAAAAAGAAACAAGAAGATGAGTGATGCCTTCTATAGGTATCACAAAGAAGAGGAGGAGGACGCCTCATGTCTGAGATCATTGTGTCGGGCTTTACCTGAAGAGGGAGCCTCATTGTCTCATCCAGACACAGATTAGCCCAAAGAATATCCACACACCATCGGACGATGCCCTCGGACCTCAACCTCAAAAAATCATGGCATCCGAAGCTGCTAAAGAATCAAGAAAAAGTGTGGATCAAAGAACAGGAGGCGCTCAACGAGCACCGGAAAATTAAAGAGCGCCAGCGCGAGATCGCGGAGGAGAGAGACAGACAACAGATGTTAAAGATAAAGATGGCTAACGACCCTAAGGGCAAAGAAAAACTCGAAAGGATGAATAAAAAAATCGATTGGATGTACAACGATCCATCTGTTGCCTCCGAATCGCGTGACTCGTCGAAAGACGATTATCTTTTAGGCAAGAGACGGCTGGATGACCTTATCCTGGCCAAGAAACCCGCTTCTGCCAATGCTCTGGGAGGAACCCTTGTTGAAAAATCTGATCTGCGATTGAAGAATGCCCTGAGTGCAGGATCAGGGACATCTGAAAGGGATGCAGCTTTTAGAGCCCGGCAAGATCCTCTCTCAAAGCTCAAACTGGAACAGATGAAACGGAGAAGGCAGAAACGGGAGCGTTAACTGAAATGCAGAGGTTTCAAAATTGTGACGGATGAAACCAAAGCGTCTAGAATATTCACTACTGTGCTACACTTAGGTTGCATAACGATATGTCTTCGAGTAGCAAACTCTATGGTAATCAGGAAGGCATTCATGGTGGCTTGATATGGAAGCCTAGGGCAGCGTATTCGAAGTGTCGCCGGTATTCTCATTTAAGAACACATAGTTTTTAATGTCGATATTATGTAGGATGCATATCTATAGATCATCCCTCACTCTGTATCTGTCAATTAACGCATTTACACCTCACCTCATGCATTAAAACAAAATTCATATACGAGGGAGAGCTACAATTGTGAATCACCGAAATTTTCCATTGAATTCTACTGCATGCAATGGTTATGTATTTTTTTTTTTTTTTCTGAAATCCTTTAACACTTTGCATTGAGTACAGATCAGCAGTTAGCAAAAGTAAAATTGGAAAAAGGAAACCTGTCTTTGGAGTTTTTCCATTGAAAGGATAACGTTACAGGGTCAGCGAGGGCAGCCACTTCTAAACTTATCCATAGGTGGTCCCCTTTTTATTTCATCGATTCTTCACGGAAATATCCCAACGCGAGACAAATGAGACATATTTTTCGCAAACAGATAATTTCGACCTTCTCTTACTCACAGGATCTTACTCCAAATACACATCCCTGGTTGAAAAAAAAAAAAAAAAAGAAATAGTTAGTCAAAATATTGCATCTTACCCATAATTCCCGTATTTATGATATTTGAATACTCTCTCTTGTGTATATACTGGAATGCGAGCCCTCAAAGGTGCTTTTGCGCTTAAGATGGTGGATCAAGGCTTCTGCTTGCATAATTTGTCACAGATGTATGAGATGGAAAATTCTGAGGAATTCGGTGAATTATTCTTCATAAACAGAACTTGCGAACGTCCTGCGGTATTATCTTGATTGTTTGCAGTTCTAAACTGCGTCCTCTAGTTTTTTTGAATTACTAAAGTTACGATCATGTTTCCTTCAGTTTCTCGTGCGTTATTCAAACATTAAGGAGAGGTTTCGGGCCCATAGTTTTCTTGAACATATGGCTCAAGATTAGCTTCTGAGCCTGAGATATCCTCCGCTCGTGTCTTGCCATGCCTGCTGGATGCAACACAGTAATCTCAAAATAAAAATTCATTACATTTTAACGATCTATCTTTCTTCTTCTCCTGCGCTTTCGTTCATTCTTGTGCCGGATGATGCAACCTTCAACAAACGCATCGCTGACGTATTTATTAGCAATAACCATAATCTCGACTTGCTTCTTGTTCCTGACGCGGAACGAGGTTAAATCTTGTGAAAGCTGAACCATCATATTGCGGCTGTCCTCATCAAAGAACTCAATAACCTGTGTCATGAGTAAACAATAGAAACTGTTGTAGATGTATGCCAACTGCTCAAATCTTTTCTTTGTTTGCTCGAGCTCGCCTGACAGGGTTTCCTGCATTTTCTTCAGCTGGTCATTCCTGGCCTCGGTGTATGAAATCACAGCCTCCTTGTCGTTATAAGCCATCTTCAAAGTTTCCAACACTGAGGAGAACTTTGAAATCTGATCATCTTTTTCTTTTAGAACTTTCTCGTTTTCCTCTTTAAAGCGGAGTCCTTGGCCACGAATTTTACCCTGAAGGTCAGTTGCTTTCTTTTCCGCTTCCTTTATTTTATTCTGTTCTGCAGTGATGCTTGAGAACAATTCCGCCTTTTTCCTTTCTACATCTTCGATATGGCCGTCGATCAGATTAAAAACGGTAGATAATTTGGCATTCTCATGATACAATGATTTCTTTTCGATTTCTTCTTTAATCAGGATATTTTCCATCTTCTGCTTTCCATCGTCATGGTTCAAATCGCCCAGTTCCTCAACGATAGGTTCCAATGCTTTGAGCTTCTTGAAGAGCGTGTCACGCTCAGCGATCTCAATATTGATTTTTTCCTGAAACTGCGCTCGTTGCTTTTCCTGTTCATCTCTTGTTTGCGCTGAAGCATGAATCATTTCTCTTAGGCGGTCGGTTTGCTTACGACGTACAACCATAAACTCACAAGACTCCTCGTATCGCTCCTCAAGAGTGATCACCTCAGTTTTGCTCTTTTCTGAAAAACGGTAAAGTTCATACATCGCCTCAGCTAGTGTCATTTCTGGTCTCAGAGACTGACCCGATAAGTTTCTTACAGCTGAAAAAATATTCTTCACAAACTCACTTTGAGAACTTGAATCTGTTATAGAAAAATCTGAAAGACGGCACAAGATGGAAACTTCTATGCTTGATTGGATTATAGATGGATGTTGGGATGAGAGGCTTGACATATCGCTAATTTCTGGGGTAGGAGTATTCTTTCTATCAGAATTTGGCATTTTGAAAGGATCCCAGTTAATAGAATCACGAGATAGGATAGTATTATCGAGGTCAGCTACTTCAGAAAAGGAGTCATTAGGATATGATTCTTGGTTTTGCATCGATATTGTGTTTGGTGGGACACGACCTTTAACCATAGTTTGGCTGAACGGCTAGGCGGCCCGTGTATAGCATACGCCAGTGACGGAAGCTTCATTTATGTGTCTATTCGTATGCAGTTCTAAATTCAATTGTTGAGATTATTGAGAGATCCCAATAGTCCACCACGAGAGCCAAACTGGAGTTTCACTACACAACAAATACCCGGCCACGTCCTAACTCTATTCAGCACCGATTTTTCAGTCAACTGGACGTACAACATAATAACCATGTTAAGAGGCATATGCAATCGTTTAAGAATCTCCACTGTGAGTAGAACCCCAAAAAAAGCTTCACAATGGAACTCTTGGCAAAGACTAACCCTCACAATGTTCCACGTGGGAAAACCAATCTGATACATCGTGACCCAGAGAGTCAGCTAGGTTATCGCCCTGTGTGATCGGATCATACAGTCCTGCCCGCTCGTCATTCGCAACTTTTTTAATCACCATGAAATGTTTCCCTCTCGAAATCTTGTGATAGGCCCACAAATTCTTTGGCTGCCTAGTAAGGACTTCGAACACTTCCAAGCTCTGCTTGTCCAGAAACATGTTATACATTGTCGTGTGCACATACTGGGACCAGAACACTGCAGATTCTGTTACACGAATCAGCGGCAAATATGAACAAAACGTTTTGTTGACTGTGTCAATAGCCATGCTATAGAATGCAGGCGCACAACTGCATGGCTTGCTCAAATGATTATAATAAGTCTGATCCAGTACGTCCGTAGAGCTAAAGCCACTCTCCTTCGTAATGATTGCAAAGAGGATAAAACCAATTCGATAAACATGGACGAAAAACTCTTGGATAGCTTCACACTTTGTGTGGAGGAACAGTCGTCTGTTCTTCATAACAAATTTTCGTGGCACTTCCTCACTCTCCGCCTGATGCTCTGACGGTAAAAAGTTCCACGACAAGTACTTTCCCATTGAATCTATGGTCTTCGTTAAAGGATTAAAAACATCAAAACCGAGAGGAACATAGTCTAGCGGATTAAAAGAGTACTCGGGATCACCTTCCGTCATGCCCTTCAGATCACGGCAACTCTCATTGAAATAGATATGGTTTGCCAAATCGACCAGTGAATCTCTTTCAATCACATTGTTGCTCATATCTATGAGACCATTATTGTCGCTTTCCGATATATCAAAGACAAAATAATCAACCACTTGATCAACAAATGACAAGTCGACACTTTTTCCCATAAAGGATTTGCCGATGTAACTTCTGCTCAGAAAATAATTTATGAATCCGAGCCCATTCAATCGCAAATTGGGTCTCAACCAATTAAGAGACCACTCCCGCCACCAATCAGAGATTTCCAGATGTGTACAACGGGAAATAGAACCATAATCCAGAGCAAACGATTTACAACCGAGTCTGATTAAACTTGAAAGGTGCTCGGGCAAACCTACCGTGTGGGTCGAGGTATCATCACCCATTCTACCAAAACTTATGCTACAAATAGTCCAGTAGTCTGGTTCGAATTGAACAGCCACAATTCGGTTTCTATCGGTGTCGAGGTGAAACCAGTCTTTCTTTCCCTGACCAAAAGTGGTGCAAAACTGCAAAGTGCCCAAAACCAGTCCTACCATTCTCAATTTTGCATTCTCGTTTATCTGTTCTTGGAAGTTTAGAAAGCAAACAATTTGCTGTCTGAGCCATTCTTCATCTTCAGAGACCTCACTACGTTTTACTACAGCGACGTATCTGATCTCTGACGATGACATATATACATCTGGAAACGACGCAACATCCTTACATAGCAGTGCGCGAGCTTTTAATACCATTAAGTATCACGTATTATCTCAAGCCATGTTGCAATGTCTCTATCTATGTACGTCCATTTATACAACTACCCAATTTTGTGTTTTATGTTTGAATGTTAAAGACACTTTTTCTGTAGAATCATCATCCCATCTGTACTTCATGAGTGGAAGTTAATATCACTACTGCCAACGAAATCGTGTAAAGTAATGGATGCTTCAACCGGACGGTTCTAGTTACAGTTTAGATATTGGGCCTTCGTGTTGCTACCGGCACATGTGGATACATTTTGGTGCACTTGGATGGTTTTAGAAGAATCCGGTCAGGCCAATGCAGAAAAGGAGACAGTGGGTCCACCCTGGTGCTTTCCGTGGAAAGTCAGATATAAAACGAGTTCTTCTAGAAGAGAGTTCGGAGTTAAGCCTATCGAGATGCTCTGTCACTTCAAAATACGATGTGGCACATGGAGAAAACGTCATAGAAAATTCACTTGGAAAAATCAATCAGGTGTGGGAAACCACTTTATATAATCCTTAAAACTTATGTAACGGTAGACTTCTATACTAATCAACCATCATCTTGCAAGTTAATCACCATAAGGAAGTGTTCTTTGGAGCTGTGACCCAAAGAAACCAACCTACATTGATCTGTGTTGTGCAGTCGATCCAGACAAGTACTCGCTGATGGTAAAACGGCTGTACCTCAAGTGAGAGTCTCTATATTTCAGAAATTCGAGGGACCTGCCCTGGATTCTCCGTAGTGTCGGGAAGAAGTGAGGATATGGGGATTCTCGTATCACGAGGTACCCCTTCATTTACTCTTCTGTATAGGTCTTCGACGTGATAATCGAATAGTGGGCGTACCCGGTCATATACTCCTTTATCGAAGGCGAGCCACTTTGCCCTTTCAAAAGGGATATAAACACCTCTAAGCGTTTGGCTTCCTGTTCTTATCACATAACGGATTTTTTCAGTCCGCAATACGTTGTCCCTCTTTCCTCGAGTCATCTTAGGTATTTTAAGTAATTGGGACGCATTGATGAAATGCGTGTCAGCTCTACGCACCACTTTCTGGCCTTCTATCTGAAATACATAACAGAGCGTACCTTCCTCCTCCCAAAATAGCTTTTCAACTTTTCTCACATAAGCCGATCGAGGAGGGGTGTTTTCTGGTGTGACACACTCTTGAAAAAGTCGCGATGAGTTCACCTCCATCTTGATCACTGAAAAGTTATCGCGCGACTTTCTCTCTATTTCTTGAGCAGTAGGTTCAAGAGACATTATTAACACCGCGAGGCGTCAGAATTTCTCGAGGGGAGCACTACCAAGTGGAGGGGTATACAGCCAAATTTCGGAGATAAGGATATATATATAATGTTGAAGACTTAGGGATCCCCTATAATGAATGTTGAAAAACTTGGTGTATCACTTTCTATCTCGGATTGAGTTATTCTTTGCGTCGGGTATCGAATAGTACTTATATTTTAAGTTTAGCTCAGTATCGTTTTGTAAATCGTACCGACCAACGCAGATCTGATCTGCACGTTAAGTCTAAATCTCCCATCCCACATGGACGTACATCAGGCAATCACATGGTGAGGAGGACCTGAGGAAAAGGCTGAATAGAATAATCCGCTTTTTCGGCGTTCACTGAATTCATGGCCCACGGGTATTTTTAATGTACCGTCGTATTCTTTTAGTAACAAGAAATACCCAGAGGAGCTGGTATTGGTAGCGAGACAGAAAGTGGAATACCAATAGCAGCAGAAGAAGATTTGTAGATTGTGACCTAAGTGTGGATTGATAGTATCTGCGAAGTAATAAAAGAGTATATTAATCACAGACGAATAAAACCTAGATAAGAAACGAAAAAAAGAAAGGAGAGTGCAAAGAAGAGGAGAAGGACACCTCGTGGATGAGATCATCGTGCAGCGCTTTCCCTGAAGAGGACGTCTCACTATTAGGTAGTCCTGGTTTAGTAACCCGTGAGTATAATGTCGCATCCAGACATTTTAGCTTAGCGATGTCCAAAACTGGGACAGTACGCGGCTTGAATGTAGGCCATGCAAATGGAAAAGAAAGACCGCGCCATCCTGTTCTTCTTTCTGATTCGAAAATCCGATAGAAGAATGTTGCACTACCAGACTTTGAGGTCGATTCATAAATTGTAGTGTGTTCATTCATTTCTTGTTAGGTAGTTCCCTACAACTAGGACCTGATGTGATTGATTTACACTACTGACATTGACTACGACCAAGTTTTATTGGTATCGTTAATGTCGAGATAACAGGAATCACAGCTAAAACAATAGCGGAGAAACCCTCTCTATCGATCCATCATTTTAAAAAGTAATGTTCTGAGCAGCTGACAAACTACCTGTTTTCATCTATGAGGTACATGATCCAACTGAACTTTTTAGACCGCATTCTCTAGAGGAAAATTTATCGGAAACTCCATCAGAGAATTTTGAGCAGGTTCACCGTCGAATGTCCAAAAATTTCAGGAATGACATTGCCTGGCGTTGGAACACATTTAAATTTTATGATGATGTGACCCCCGGGTCCAACAACTTGTGATATTTCGAGGAATAGATCCACTCTCATCGTGCAGATATAGCGGGTTCCCTTCACTATTGGTTGGGTAACTTCTAGGATGAGCTACTTTGGAAACTAGGTACTCATTTTTGTCTTCTAATATCCAATGCCTTTTTGAGGACCTTTTAGTCTAGCAGCTTGACAGGTAACCAACGAATTTGGTATAACTGGATCAACCGTCTAGTAAACATATACTGCTATTGAATGGATTACATAGCAATTGTCAGCAAAGTCGCCTTGCTACCAGCAGGGAGAAAAATATCATCTAACTCTATGGGGTAGGACGTCAATGATTCCATCTCCTGTCGGAATGCCGAGCGAACTCCGAAGGATTCCGAATAAATAACTTGCGATACTGGGTGAGAAAGCCGTCATTCATCATGGTATCACACCATCCATTAAACCGTCAATGTATATATACGGTCGACGTTCCATATACCTGTGTTGCGTTAGAGAATACCAGTATCGACCACACGTTCAAGAGAGATTCACTCAGTCCAGGTATAGAGAATGGCCACTCATTTCATCATCTGGATCAAGCTCAAGGTAAAGAGGCCGCACCGGTCAACCCGATCGATGCGAGACCTCAGTATCTTCCAGTCAGTGTCTTCCTCTAATAGAAAATGCTTCGATGACAAATACATCGCAAAAATTGACCAAAGCAAGAAATATACCAGATGAGAAAACCTTTTCAAAACATATGCAGTTGGGTGGCCTCAGATTGCTTCTGCTTCAAGAGTCTGACCGGATTACAAATATTGGTCTTTTCTTGGTTTAACATTACAGTTATTAGATAATGACCAAGCTAAATTTTGCTTTTTGGTGAATTACAGCTAAAACAACACACAGAGTAGACATCTGCGCGTCATGATGGGACGGCGAGAAGGACAAATAGATCCAGCATCGATAAACAGATGAGAAAATGATCGGTTATGTGTGGCAATAATTCAGAAAAAAACATCAGACAACGAAGACATCATTTTCAGTTCAATGACATAAACGGAAAAGTGTTTCCTCGATAGGTAGGCGTGACGAGATCTGTGCACTCTACCAAATAAGTGAGGTGATACGAATTGTATAGCTCTGAGATGGTGTCTATTGCCACACGATATTCTTGTAAATCATGGCTAAAAACCATTATGCATTTTGTCTCGTATAGGCATGAGAATAATCCCCTGGTATGCATACGTCTGCCTTAAAGTAAGTGTATATGCATGAGAATTAATCCCCTTCTGTGCATACATCTGCTGTAAATCCGGATATATGCATGTCAATTTCTATGCATAACGATTCTGGACACAAGCAATGTTGCCAATATGTTGTGTACAATACAGAAATGGCTCTGAGAAAAGATTTTCTTTAGGAACAATATGAATCCTGTGATGAAGATCTCAATTTTTTTCTTTTTCTTTTTTTTTTTGGGTTATGGTTCTGTAAGCACGAGATTCTTCTATTCACACAATTAATCCCCTTCTATGCATACAGTTGATATGCATGAGAATTAATCCCCTTCTGTGCATACATCTGCTGTAAATCCGGGTATATGCATGTCAATTTCTATGCATAACTATTCTGGACACAAGCAATGTTGCCAATATATTGTGTAAAAGACAGACGTGGCTCTGAGAAAAGATTTTCTCTGGGAACAATATGAATCCTCTGACTAAGATTTTTTTTTTTTTTTTGGTGGTGGCACATTAGCACAGGATTTTTCTACTCAGAACAATCAATAGACCTCTATGCATACATATTCGTTAAGTCCGTTTATATGCATGAGACTTAATCCCCTTCTATGCATACATCTGCAGTAAGTCAACGTATCTGCACGTCAATTAGTCCCCTTTTATGCATAATTATTCTGGGCCGACGCAAACAAACATGTTGCGACTATATAGTACAATACAGATATTGCTCTGAGAAAAGATTATCTCTAGGAATACTAAGAATTGACCAAGATCTTTTTTTTTTGGTGGTGGCACACGAGCTCAGGATTTTTCTACTCAAAACAATCAATAGACTTCTATGCATACATCTTCGTTAAGTCCGTTTTTATGCATGAGAATTAATCCCCTTCTGTGCATACATATGCCGTAAATCCGGGTATATGCACGTCAATTAGTCCCCTTCGATGCAGAAGTATTCTGGCAGGCAAACATGACGATTCTTGGTGACCACAGCATGTTCAACTTATCCTGCATAACCTGCTTGAATAGAAACTAAACCTGGGGCTCTTAATAGAAATAATCTTCAAGTTTAATATTCGTGCTAAATTTTGAAAATCAAGAACATAAGATAATAGGTATCACGTTAAAGGAAAGAGGCAATAGTCCACTGAATTGCGTTCAACGGTAAGGAAATCGATCATGACGTAAGACACACAAAACGCAAGTAACTAACTTAGGCGATATGTAATGGCGTTTCAAATCTTACATCTTTTACATTTGGGTTCGGTTGTCTTTCATTTTCAATCAAAAATAATCAGCTGAGTGTAATTGTTGTCCCCGCTCATTTGAGGGTGAATTTTTTCCGAAGTTTCATATGTTCTCGGGATTCTCGGTAAAGAATGTAGCTCCAAAACCCGAATCAGAACTGAGGTACTGAAAACTCCTAGAAACACTACTCAGCCGATTGGAAGTTTGTCTTTTTGGTTTGTTCTTTTTTTTTTCTTTTTTTTTTGCCAGAGGGACTGTCGTAAAGCCTTACGCATCTATCGATCGCCAAGACATATTTCCACGCATACTTGTGCTTTGCATATGCGAGATTGTTTTCGTGAATGTTTCGACAACGTCAGAGATTCATCTGCATTACAAATACTGGCAGCATAGCCAATTCTCAGAGGATCGTTTGCCATGATCAGTTGGATACCCTCACTTTTGATTATCTTTTCCGTTCTGGGAATCACCCTCTCTAAGGAGATTCCTGATGTTTTCAAAAGTCTTTCGTTTTCAAGCGCAGACGGGAAAGGTACCGCCCAAGGCATGTACATGGCTACTCTGGACTGGAAAATTCCAGCTTCCCTGAATGCTCAGATCGGTGATACTTTCGAATTGACAATGGATAACGTCTATAGAGTCAAATTTGGAGACTCAACTGTTCTAAAACTGATAGCTGGAGGACAAGAGATCGCTCGATGCTCAGCCGAGAACGGCGCTTACAAGTCTTCTCGGACCATTATGTCATGCACAGTAATTAATCCACTTATTTTGAAGGACGCATCGGGAACTGTTTCCTTCTCTGTCTTGTTTGGTGCTGGTGGGTCTGCCAACCCAAGCGAAATACAACAAGCTAATGCTTTTCATGTGGGTCAAAACATCATCAGTTGGAATGATGGCCAGTTGAAAGCCCCAATCAACTTTAAGGCCGGTGCTTATTACCCACAGAAGTCGGACTCAGACAACCAGTTCTACACCCACACCACAAGCTACAATTACCTGGAATCTATTTCTATCTCTGATTCCTGTTCGGATTACATTTCTGGGGCGGACCTCGAGGTGAATGTCGGAAACGTGGACATCGATTGCAGTCTGCTTCAAGTTTACATGACTAACGACCTCAACAGCTGGCTAATGCCAAAGTCTTACTCTGAGGTCCCAAACCTAATATCGAAGACGTGTTCGGAAAATACCATCAAAGTTCAAACAGGTCCACTACCAGCAGGGTATCGTATCTTTATCACTTCCTTCCTTGGTTACGACGATTCCCGTGATGCCACATTCAGATATACTTACACATTCAATAATCAGATCAGGTGTGGCGATTGGGGTTTGCCAAAGCGGACACAACCGTTCTCCAGAACATTCAGCATTATTCCGGGATCTTCATCCTCAAACGGAGATGTCAACAACCTACCAATCGTTCCTTCAACCAGCACTGACCAGACCGCTACAGCAACATCAGTGACCACCCTGCCCATAAAACCCAGTGACACAGCTGAAACCATCGTTATCGTGGTTCCGCCGCCAACGACCAACACCGTTACTCGTACCTCGACCTGGACTGGTAGTGATGTTGAGACTTCCACCATTCCATTCTCGTCTGGTGCTACTGAGGTGACTGTGATTGTTGAGACTCCAAGCCCAACGACCAACACCGTTACTCGTACCTCGACCTGGACCGGAACGGACGTTGAGACATCCACCATTCCATTCTCGTCTGGTGCAACCGAGGTGACTGTGATTGTTGAGACTCCAATCCCAACGACCAACACCGTTACTCGTACCTCCATCTTGGACAGGAACTGACGTTGAGACATCCACCATTCCATTCTCGTCTGGTGCAACCGAGGTTACTGTGATTGTTGAGACTCCAAGCCCAACGACCAACACCGTTACTCGTACCTCGACCTGGACTGGTAGTGATGTTGAGACTTCCACCATTCCATTCTCGTCTGGTGCTACTGAGGTGACTGTGATTGTTGAGACTCCAATCCCAACGACCAACACCGTCACAAGAACTACATCTTGGACTGGTAGTGATGTTGAGACATCCACCATTCCATTCTCAT
>PPLB01007781.1:1334-19895 GCA_003706365.1 Citeromyces siamensis
CACGCTTCTGGCAAGGATAATGGTTTTGTTAAACCATGTTTGAGAATCTGTTTTCTAGATGGAACGCCAGAGAGCGAACGACTCGCCTGGCTCTGTAGTACCCAACAAAAGGGCGTGCGTTGTTTGCTCTTCTCTTGCGTCTTGTGAGTCTGCGTTCTGTTTGAGTTGCTTCTTCTCGTAGACCCGCGAAGCCATTCTGCGTATGTCTCTTTCCACGACAACCAAGAAGAGATACCTGGACATGAATTGATCTGGATAACACATGTTTTTTAAATTACTTCTTCCATCTATAAAAATACCTAATGGTTATGTTTTAGTATTTTGGGGTTAGCTTTTTTTGACTTTGAATAGTGGTTCAATTACTTTCCCTAAAAAGAGAATTGTATACCTTTTTAAACTGATCCATTTATCACTAGTTTGCACTGCCGTTATACGAGATAAATAATAAAATGGGGGGGTTGAATTAATATGATTCAAACTTCTACGCTTCAAAAGCATTTGTATGTATAGAACTAATGCTGTATTTGAACTTGTAAGGATTAATCTAAACAATTATTCTGTGAACTAGCAGGATCCATAACATCATTTATATTATGTTTGAATAAAAGCCTTGTAGCTCATCTTGATAATGTTATCAATACTTTTTGACTTTTTTTATAGGTTGTTATTGTATTAACGCGATTTTGCAATCTATTTGGAGGTAAAGGTCCAACGATTTTTCCATATACAGTTAATCTTAGTATAATACCCATGTGGGTTAAACTGAAATGTTTGCATGTAAGGACAAGGTGTCTGGATATAAAACGGTGATGGTGGTTCACATTCTAGGCAAAGGTTTCAAAGGGAAAACGCTGATAAATGTAAGCAAACAGTTTATATATATTTTTTCTAACGTTAGATCGGACTGGCATCCAAGTTTTATGGTGTTGGAATGCAGACTGCTGAGAGTCTATGTGCAAAATTAGGTTTTTATCCAAAGATGAGAATGCACCAACTAAGTGAACAGCAGGTGATGTCCATTACAAAAGAGCTTTCGGATATGACCATAGAAGGTAAGCTGAGGTCACTCGTAAGGGACAACATCCGTATGAAGCGTACAGCAGGAACCTACGCCGGTCTTAGACACGCCATGGGTCTTCCAGTGAGGGGACAGAGAACAAAGACCAATGCCAAAACGGCAAGAAAGCTCAACAGGCTCGATAGAAGAGGTTGATTGTATATAGTATAATATCGCTGACACTTTTTTGTTTGTACATTTAAACCGTGAAAGATATGATCTGTAGATGTTTTGAAAAAAAGTTGTGCTTCGCTGTCATCTCTCACTACTGAGTTGTTATGATTTCTGCTATAGTGAACCAATCATCTCAGTCTGTCGAGTCTACAATAAACACAGAACCAGTGATTAATACGTTTCTAAGGCTGTTTTCAACCTTTTCATAAATCACCACATGTACCAAAACACCTGCATACTCCAGACATGCAAAATTGTATCTGTAAAACTCTCGCAGATGTATAATCATGCATGCGAGATTGTATAGCAAATTGTGTAAGCTTCTCATGTTTCAATTTGCCTTATTCTTAGTCTTGTGTTGTCAACATGTTGATCAGACGTGTTTCTGAGCCTCTATCCACGCGGCCCACTGTTTTTCTGAAAGAGACACAGTTGAATCTCGTCCGTATTGTCGTTTGCCTCTCGCAAATAATAAATTTGAGAACGTTGTAGAAATGAAGGCGTCAGTTTACTATGTCTTCAAATTTCAACAGATTAACCATGCCCTCTTGAGATATGTGCATCCAGAAAGTCTTTGTCACTCACCAGGCATCGATAAAACGTGCGAGGGACTCTTCACCATGAGGGCACAGCACACATCTGGTGCCTTGTGCACATGGTTTGTCCTCAATTATCTAGTGCTGTAGACTTTGGGCTGCGAATCACGGGACGAATAATTAATAATCTTTGAGTCTTCGGTGTTGTCTCCAAATGGATGCCTGTGGTTGAAATTCTTCTGCCCAGGATGAGCAGGTTGCTTCCTGATATACAGCAGTAATGGGACTCTCGTGTGTGTTGTCATATCCGACAGCCTATTCATTATCTCACTAATGCTTTTCGGCAGTGTCCGGGGCATACTCAAAGGTTGGCATTTCTGACCTCATGCCTCCTTCCCGGATCCATAGCTTCCGATCGTAAATCACGTTAAATTGATCCGCTTCACGGTAAAGTAGAAGGAGACACAAACCGTCTAGAAGAAACGACTTGGTTATCTTTTCCTGACTGGTTCCAAAATAAGAGTAAGGATATTCAGTTCTTCTGAGTGTGTTGAAAGTGCAGTTAGCACGCCATCTTTGAGCTGGTCCTCCCAGGCGGGCAGGAGTGTGTATTCATTTCTTTGCCAATTCCTAGCTAGCCAGCCTGGAAAAAAAAAATCAAACCTTCAAAAGACCTCTTGTGCCATGAGTATCAGAAAAGTGGATCCTGCAAGACATAGACTTTGAAAGCGGCTTCCCGTGTTTACACGGGCTGATCCATTCTATTTTCTATTCTTCTCAATTTGATCAACCGTCGTTTCATATCCACTTCGCAGTTCACCCGTGATGGCACTCTTAGATTTTTGGTGATCAGATGAACATGTTTCTCTATGGTGGAATTTATCAAGGAGCGTTAGGGAGGTATAGCGCACCTGTGTTGGTCGGGTTGCAGTCCTGGGATGTGATTGAAGTCAAACTTTTGCACGACGTGACATGCCCTTTCCCATTTCTCACGCACCAGACAATATCGTTCGCGTATGCGGAACTCTTCATGTTGAAAACAATCTTGAGAAGGATATTACTACAAGTCTGTCCGAGTTGATTCGAGAGAGCATCCAGTACCATCGCTAAAAGAGTCGGCTGTTGGCATTCCCTCCGTATTCCATGCGAAACGGTACCAATCTAAAAGCGATATACAGATCCGTTCTGTTGTGCTGTAGTAGCGATCGCAAAGCTTTGAAAAATCTTTCAATCCTGAAGTGCTTGAGCAGTTGGTCGAGGCATTCGTGGGAATGACTGTCGAAATCATTTCTGAACATTCCAATGGCTCTCGGACCTGGTTATGGTTTTTACAATGTATTGCACAACGCATCCCACGAGGTAAATCACCGGTGGAATTGGTAGGTGACCGCAGTATCTTTATCATGGGTTTCGGGATCTTCTACTTCCTAGTTGGAAACGAGTGAGAATGGGTTTGACACTTTTCAGGCTCTGAAGCTTGTGCTCACCTCTGTTCTTGACAATTATTCAATAGTTTGGTTGTGTTTAAGGCGAAACTTTGTTTGAGCCTTGGTTGTTTCTCGGTTTTTAATTCAGAGTCTTCACAACGAACGCTCAGCTTCCCTGCACTCTGGATCATGGCAGCAGGTTGCTCTTCCTTGGGATGATGTATTACATAGGTTACAATATACGAACCTAGTAAGAATATGGATGAAAGTCTGGGTATTCCTTTGTATATCTACGACGTGTGGTATCGTTTCCAAGCTTTACAATCGCAAATACATCCCTGGTCATTGGGAAGTCTAAAGAGAATCCCACGGTTGGGGATGAAGGGCTTCAGTGCAATTGCATCCTCCGACAAAGTCTGGTTTAGGGTGCCATCGTTTATGTGCCGATCTCTAGTCGAATTCCAATGATAATCACGTTAAATACAGATTTTCTTACTTCGAAACTCGGGTCTTTGAAAATTCGGTTCTTAATGAACGTTCGAGGTTACTTCTACTTTTGGCTTACTATTGTACAGTCCCATCTCTCAATCTGATAACGTCAATTCCTGATTCAGGGGTGATGCCATTTTTTTCCAAGAGTCCGCATCTGCGTTAAAATTCGTTAGGTTCGAGAATCTGATTGGTCACTACGGGAGGAACAGAAACTCGTGTCACCTGAGAAGATTTGATGCTCTTATAGAAGGGATTGAATTCTTAACCTTTGTGAATATGCAGTCCCCGGTTAATGCTGGCGGTCTGGACTCTTTAGTTTGCTTAAATGTTTACAACGCCCAAGAATCGAACGCCCAAAACGAGGGATGTCTGGATGTACCCATAACCATGTCCAGAACCCAAAACGCGACGACGACTCCGCCAGCTGCTCAAGCACCGAGGCCCGTCAGAAGAAGAACGTCGTCATTTGGTCTCGGTATATTTAACAACATACTCCGATCCAACGCGTCACAGAGCTCTCAGAACCTTTCTAGGCCTCAAGGCACGAGAACAGATTCTGCTGGTAACTTTCTGAGCAACAGCGCTACAGTTTCAAATATAAACGGTATTGTTAATACTGAAGAGTATAGCGATCTCGACATGCCTTCTGATCCAAGTCTTGCAGAGATCCAGAGAAGCGTCTCTACGGTGGGCAACGCTGGAGAGTCCAATACGATTTTCTCGCTTAGACTAACACCTTTTATAGATCACTCTTCATCATCACCGGCGCTTTATTTTGCACCAGTGGTAAGAAAAGTGAGATGTGGCGGTGCGATCCCTATAGGACGGTACACTGAAAAATCTAAATCTGCGCTACAGGCGCCGCAGGGATCATCTGCGAGCGTAGTTTTCAAATCAAAAGTGGTGAGCCGAGTACATGCGGAGTTTTCCGTCCAGGACGACGGGTCGTGGTTCGTGAGGGATTTGGGTTCGTCTTCAGGCACTTTTCTCAACCATCTGCGGCTTTCACCCGCTGGCAGCGAAAGCGAAAAATATTCGCTGTCGGATGGCGACGTGCTGCAACTCGGAATGGACTTTCGAGGTGGAGCAGAAGAGATTTTCCGGTGCGTCAAGATGAGGGTAGAATTGAACAAATCGTGGTCTAGAAGGGCCGCAAAATTCAGCAAAGAAACAAAGGATAGATTGAAAGCTCTGTCTTTATTAACACCAGACGAAGAGATCCCAGAATGCGCTATATGCCTGCTCAGGGTTGAACCATGCCAAGCGGTCTTTGTCAGTCCCTGCTCGCATTCGTGGCACTACAAATGCATACGACCGTTAGTGATAAAATCGTATCCGCAGTTTCTGTGTCCCAATTGCAGAGCCATGTGCGATTTAGAAGCTGACCTAGAGAGCGATGAAGAGGATGAACAAGTGAACTAGACCGCACATCCGCACATATTTCCACCATTTTCCACATGGGAGAATCTCTTTACCAGTTGTTATCAGTCCCCGAGGACGCTGATGATGCCACCATTAAGCGGGCATTTCGCGCGTGTGCTCTTAAGTACCACCCGGACAAGAATAACCACAGCAGAGAGGCTACAGAAAAGTTCCAAGAGATATGCAAAGCTTACGAGATCCTTTCTGACCCAGAAAAGAGGGCCCAGTACGACGAAAGGGATTCCACCGTGCATGTATCCCGCGGGTCGGCGCGCTTCAGACCCAATGATCTTTTTTCCCAATTCTTCGGCCATCATTTCACGCAACCAGATTCCTTTTTCGATGGCTTCTTTTCTGATTTCGGATCTTTCGCCTCAACCACCAAGAAAAAACCCAAACCCATCCGCCACAAGATCGTGCTCTCTTTAGAGGAGGCTTACCGTGGGCAATCGATCAAGGTCGATGTTAATAGGCGAGTTCGCTGTGATGCATGCCGCGGCAGGGGCGGTACAACGTCGACATGCGCTCAGTGTCGGGGCAGAGGTGTCGAGGTTACTCAGATGTTTATGGGTTCCATGTCCAGAACAACCAAACGTGGGTGTCGTTCCTGTGGTGGCAGCGGTTCGTTTTTCGTCGAAACTTGTTTGCAATGCCATGGCGCAAAATATCGCCCGACACACCACATCTTGAATGTTGACATCCCACCCGGCGTGGACGATGGCACTCAGTACGTGTTTGAGAACGAAGGAGATGAGGGTCGTGACGCTGTGATGGGAGATGTGGTGATCGACATTTACGTCAAAGATTCCCCTATCTGGCGCCGTTCCCGCTCTGATCTGGTGTACCAGGCTCAGATTTCTCTCAAACAGGCGCTCACAGGTGACTGCATCACCATACCGCACCCTTCTGGAGAGCCTGTCGAAATAATTCTCGAAAGAGGCCGGGTGGTGAAGCCGGGAGACGTGAAAGTGATCAAGAATCATGGCCTTCCCTGCAGAGGTGGATTTGGCGATTTGCTGGTCAAGTTTTCAATTGAGTTTCCCTCTAGTCTGGATGAGGCGTCCCTGCACTGGATCGAAAAGGGTCTCGGTCGCGACGAGAGCATGCCGAGGAAGAAGCGCAGGTCCGACGACGAGTTAATGTATGAATAATGATGCCTAATTTTTTTGAGACAGTATTGTCTATGAAGTACCAAGGTAGCTTAATTGTCTGTTTCAGTGTCTTTTGAGTATCATTCAAGAATCTACAAAAAAGCCCCGTTTTTTCTTTTCCATTTCCTCTTCAAACAGTCCCCGTCATGCCAATCTATTATCCGCAGGCCGAAGTATACATGCTTGTAACATCCTTCCACCACACGATGAACCTATCGTTGACAAATAGATTCCTCCCCACAAACTACACACTCTCACTCGAGGTGTCACCCAGTAAGCCCAACTTTTCAGGAAAAGTTGTGGTTGATCTGGCTGAAAATGGCCAGTTTTCGGGCGACTCTGAGGGCTTTTCACTCACTTTGCACAGCGATGAGATCATTGTGAAAAGTGCCCTAATGGGCAGCGAGAAACTCGCCACTTCATACGATCGGGCAAACCAAACTGTCACTTTTACATCGTCCAAGTCGCTCGCTCTCTCAGCCATCACAATTTCATACATTGGCAAAGTGAACAATGTTCTCACGTACGGCGACTTTACCAAAGGCATTTACAAGACCAACTACCTCGACAGTCGCGAGGGAAAAGCGGACAATTACGTTATCGCGACCCACTGTCAGCCCAATTTTGCCAGGCTGATTTTCCCTTGCGTAGACGAACTGACGACCAAGGCCTCCATTCAACTCTCCATAAAGACAAGATCAGCCTTCAAATGTTTGGCTAACACTCCCGCAGTGACGGAAGAGGAGGTGGAGGGCGGCGACAAAGTCGTCACCTTTGAGAAATCTCTACCAATGGCAACTTCCATCTTTGGATTCGTGGTGGGAGACCTCGAATATGTGGAAAAATTGGTGTCGCTCGAGGGGAAAAGTGTCCCAGTGAGAATCTACACTCAGTTGGGTGACTCGTATAAAGCTCATTACGCTTTGGACGTAGCGTCATCCTCTCTACCAGTGGTTGAGTCTCTGCTGAAAACGGCATACCCTCTTGGGAAACTTGATTTAGTGGCCGTACCTTTCCTCTCTGATGGTGCGATGGAGAATTGGGGTCTTGTAACTATTGCTTCCCCATATATTTTGGGCACCTCAACCCAAGTCAAAGAGGTTGTTATCCACGAGATTGTTCATCAGTGGGTCGGTAACCTTCTCTCGTTCAACTCCTGGGACCACATGTGGCTGAACGAGGCCTTTGCCACGTGGCTCGCCTACACCGTGATGGAATCACAGGGAGACTCGGTATGGCTCTCCCAGACCAACAGAGAGATGGTGCGAATGATGGAGGATGATTCTGTCCTGGGATCTAGTGCCATTGTACGGCAGAGACATGTTGTGAAAACAACACAGGACGCGTTTGACCAGCACGCTTACCAAAAGGGTATTTTCCTGCTCAGAATGCTTTTCAAAATGGTTTCTGTATCCCTGGTGGGTGAGTTTATCGATAAAACCACACAGCCGACAAGACCCAACGATCTTTTCGTCTTCTTGCAGGAGAAGACCAATCTTCCCATCGCGACAATCATGTACTCATGGACCAGAACGCCGGGATTCCCACTACTGGTGATTCAAGAAGAGGATGGAAAAACGCACATCACCCAGGAGAGATATATTAATGGCGAGAGAATCAGCCAGACTGAAGAAAATACACCATATCACATTCCCCTCATGCTGAGACTGTCGGACGGGTCGATTCGTACCGAGATGATGACCGACCGATCCATTCAACTGGATTACGACGTGTCGTGCGTGAATGCAGATAACACCGTTATATGCCGCGTCCAGTACTCGCTCTCCTTCTACCGCAAGATGAAGTTGAATTCACTGGAACAGTCTGCATTGTTCCAGGACCTGTCGCATATCCTTTCACAACCATACCACACGGATGATGACGTATTGGGTGTGTTGGAACTATTGGAAAACGCGCCCGTGGAATTTTTCTCTCTGTCTCTGGGACTCAACGTCCTGCAAAACATTATGGAGCAATCCACAGTGCTCCAAAAATGGTGCAAGAACCTTGTGGCAAAGAAATACGCCCAGCTGCAATGGGACAATTTCATCGGACTCGCACAAGAGGAATACGATGCCCGCAACTCCCTCATCCAACTGGGAGCGTTTCACAATGTTGCTGAATATCTCTCGGTGGTTAAGAAGTTGTACAAATCCCTCATGCACGGTCCGAAGCGCTCAGTTCCCATGGAACTGCTTCCGTCCGTCCTCAACTCCATTGTCCTGCATGGATCAAAGAAAGAATACAAAGAGGTGCTTGCTCTGTGTAAATCGCCGGCAAATATCGTGGATAATTTGAGTTCTGGATACAAATCTGATTTGCAAATGGCAGCGGTATCTGCACTCGGATTCACCACGAACGATGAGTTGGTGCATAAAACCCTGAATTTTGTCGTCACAAATTTTGATTCCAAACTGATAGAATTGGCGTTGGTGGGAATCAGAGATACTAAACAACTGTGGGATTGGTTCAAGTTGCATTTCGATACCTGGGCAGCCAAGTTTTCGAAAAATCCAACTTTTGCCAACGTGTGCTCTATCGCTTTGGGTAAAGCTAACGTTGCAGATGCTGAAGAATTTGTCACTCTGAAACAGAAGCGGTTCCCAGACATTGTGCAAATATGGAATGAGACAAAAGACACAAACGAGGTGAAGGCGTCCCTCAATATACATGAGGAGGCAATCTCAAAATGGGTCTCGAACGAGTGAAATGTCTCCGTATACAAACCTGATGTTTTGTTTAATTGTCCCCGTTGCTGAGGTTTCTGAAGAGAGGCGTAGGCATATTCTGGCAGATACAACCCGCCGTGTATATATCTCAAATGCTAGACGTTTTGCTAAATGTGTAGCTCTTTTAGTTCGCTTTTGGAAAAGTTTCTCCTTCTTGTCTTGGTATGATTTTTCTCTTTCATCTGCGTACCTCTGCTGCCGCTCTGCTGCTTTCTCTTTAAAGATTTCCAGTTTTGCAGGTTGTGGAATCCTACAAGGCGCGTACAGGTCCGACTCCTCCTTTCGAACCTCGTGTCTTAGTATGTCAAAGTAACATTCTAAAACTTGGTCCTTATCGTTAGTTTCCACCTCAGACAGAACAAGATCATCATTAAATATGTCGCACTTCTTCACTTGCCCGAAAAGTTCAGGCCTTGCTTTGTACGCGTCTAATACAGATCTGAGCGAAAACTGAATCATGTGCTTGGGAAGAAGAGCCCGGAAATTGGAACGCTTCACTGTCGCCTCGAGTCGTTTTCTCCCCTTATAATTAGGGAGAGGTTTGTTCTTACGTTTTGTGTCAAACGATCGTTTCCGCGTAACCTGGAATCCGTAATCGTAGAGAATCCCACAGCGTCTGTCCACATTAGAGTGGATGCTCGCTGAAGAGCGGTGTAAAAGATTGAGCCGCTTGGAGGGTTTTCTTTTCACGAGGAGCTCCTCTCGATCTACGAGGGCCATTTTAGGAGGCTCTTTTACGATAGGGGATGAAATCTCCATAATATATATTACCGTATTATATTTTAGATCAAACATGTCTGGAAAGACAATGGGAGAACATACAAGCCAGGGATTACAGTGGAAACAACTCGGATATATTTCTTAAACTGTATCTACGCTACAGGGAATGTTTCGCGTACGACTTTTACAGATACAACGGAGATACAAAAAGTTTTGTTGATTCTAAAAGGTTCTAGACCCAGTCCTGTCAATCGCTGACGACAACTACCGCATATTCTCGCCATTCCCAAGACTGCAAATCAAAGAAAAAGGTTCAGATTCAGCACAAGAGATTAATAGCCACTCACTACATCGGAACTATGCAGTATTTGGAGCTGAGCCTTTCAATAAGGTGTCGTCGGACTTGAGGCCTGTTCTGGCCTTTCTAGATCAGATCACAGCTTGGTGACTTTAGCACGAAACATGATACTTAGGAACATGTTGCCCTGCGACCTGGAGTGGTACAAGATTCGACTTGTGTCCGGGTAAGCCGATCTCGCGTAATCAGATCCTCACACCACTGACACGGTTTCACAATGGACAAACTCAAGGAAGTAAGCAGTAAAACGCTTCAAAACTAACATTAGAAAATCAACAAGCTCAAATTGGACGCCGAGACTTGGCAGGAGAAGCACGACGAAGTGAATGACAAAGTCAAGGCGATGGAACAGGAACATCTTGAGAAGGACAACCAGATCCAAGCGCTGACCAGAAAGAACGAGGTTCTGGAGGAGAACGTGGAGAAGCTGGAAGCTGACCTTGAGGAGTCCAAGCGTGCCGCAGAGGAATCGCATTCGCTCAAGACTTCTAACGAGAACTACACCAGAAAGAACCAAGAGCTCGAAGAAGAGTTGGAAACGTCGGACAAGAACCTGAAGGAGACCACTGAGAAGCTCAGGGAGACCGATATTAAGGCAGAGCAACTGGAGAAAAAGGTTGCCTCGCTGGAAGCTGAAAAAGAGGACCTGGAGTCCAAGTACGAAGAGCTCGAGGCCAAGTACAAAGCGGCCAAGGCTGAATTGGACGAGATTTCTTCTCAACTGGAGGCCTTTTGAGGTTCAACCGCAGACCGACAAAGAGCAGAATAGAATTACGCTCATCCTGTTTGTGTATGTGGTGCTCTTGCTGGCATGCGTATAGGAATGAATTTTGTTTCTCATTAATGGTTTTTTATCAGCACGCATTGTTGAGCATGGTGCAGTCGACAACTAGTGCTCGCATTCGTATTAGCCGGAGTTGCTGATTCCTTTGCCGATGGGTCATTAAAGGGTGAACCAAGAAACAGAAAAAAGAACTTCAAGTCTCTCCGTTCTCCGACGGAGAGATATGACGCTTCATAATAATCTCGAAAGTTTCGACTATATGCAGCGGAATCAGAAATGAATGATGTCAGTTGCTGGAATACAGTGACACGAGTATTCAACTACTTGATAATTGAAAGAAATTCGTCCTCTTCTGTTACTACATAGTCATTCTCGTGAAATTCCTACACCACTGGTATGTAAGTGACTCCACATGAGCGCACACAAAAAGGTTTCGCATAGTTACCTAAAAATCTGATCACCTCCTCGATTAGCACAGATAGGCCTGGGATCGCATTAAGGTGATCTGAATTCCATTTATCTTGACTTTTACCTAATAATGTATGCCCAGACAATCTATTACACTAACATATTATACTCAATTTACCTGCACACGGGAGCTTCAACAAATACTTGCAGCTTGCGATGAACGTTGGCAGGTTTATAGGGAAAACACATAAAATCACAGAAGCTTCACAACGTATCGGAATATCATGGACACTCATAATCATACTATAGCTCTTCCAACAGCGATTCTGTCAATAGCACACTATGCTCATGCACCTTTAGTTTCTAGATAAACTCTCCCGTGTGAATCAAGTTGATTCGGGCGCATTATTATAAAGTCCTTCTCCTTCAGTTACCAATTATCAAACGACAATTATAAAGAGTACATCGAGATTGGTGAAACTCAACTTTCCTGCTTCAGTAGAATGTTATAACGACGTTACTAACCATGCATGAAATGTGAAACCAAAAATGAATTATCTCACACTTTGGTCGATAACCAAGATGTCAACAGCTTTTGAGCAAAGTATCTCTGATGACTGATTAGATCTGCAAAACCATATGATCCGGGGTTCGAACTGTCTGGTCTATCATGGACTGGTTGACTCGGAAACGATTCTAAACCAGGATAGATAGTCTCAAAAGTGGTCCCAACCCGACAGGCAAGAGCTGAGACATCGGAATAACCATTTGCCAAGAAACTTTTTTTCCACATTGGATAAATCCCGCCTCATACATCTAATTACCGATGCAATGCACAAAGGGTACCCCGCAACCTAAAACATGACACTCTGACATGCATTAAAGTGAAACCTACCACAGATTCTCCCGACTCTGAACCTTGTAGTGAATACACGGGACAAATGCCATTATCAGAAAAGTTTTCAGCGAGTCAGGATCTGCATTCGTCGTGGAGAAAAATACAGAAAAAGGGATATTCTTCGGATTTATTTCTTTTGAAGCAAGCCGCTGCATCGGATTTTTCCCCGCATAAAAATCATGGAGCCGTGCAGCGAATCTCAATAAAAGATCAAGGATGTCTCTCGCGTGAGAAACAAACAGAAAGCGCGATCTCTGCTTATATTTTCAACTGTGTTAAAATCACAAACTTGAAAGAAATTTCTCCGGAACATTAGTCGTTCCTTTTTCTGGGTCCCACGCGGGGGTGGGTACAGGAACCTGCATATTCCCTGTGTGGGGTATGCATGACGTCGGAGGTTCGATGTTCCGGACCCTTAATATAAAAGGAAGCCATCCATCTGCGGGTTCCCCATCAATAAATGACTTTCGCCAACTCCTTCCTCAAGAGATTTGTTAATCTCGATGAAAAAAAATCAGGATCCACCGCCATGGGCGTTCTTGTCGGAACCTTTGCTGCCTTTGCCGGTGTGCTATTCGGGTACGACACCGGTACCATCTCAGGTATCCTTGCCATGGACTACGTTCTGGAGCGTTTCCCAGAAGACATGCCCGGCGCATTTTCCTCTTCTGAGCACTCGCTTATCGTTTCCATCTTGTCAGTCGGTACCTTTTTCGGGGCTCTGTTGGCTCCACTTCTCTCTGATACCATTGGCCGCCGGCTCACCATTTTGATCGCGACATTTATTGTCTTCAATGTCGGTGTCATTTTGCAAGTGGCTGCTCACAATATTGAACTTTTGTGTGCCGGAAGAGCCATTGGCGGTTTTGGTGTGGGTCTCATCTCTGCAGTTGTTCCTCTTTACCAGAGCGAAACAACTCCGAAATGGGTCCGTGGCGCAGTCGTGAGCTGTTACCAGTGGGCAATCACTATTGGTCTTCTTTTGGCAGCAATTGTCAACCAAGCGACCCAGGGAAGAAACGACAGTGGGTCTTATAGAATCCCGCTAGCCGTCCAATTCCTGTGGGCTCTTATCCTTGGTATCGGTATGCTATGTTTCCCTGAATCGCCTCGCTTCTGGGTTCATAAGAACCAAGCGGACAAGGCCATCAAGTCGCTGTCCGCTCTGAGAAAACTTCCAAGTGGCCACCCAGAGATCATCGAAGAGTACGAAGAGATCCGTGCGTCCTACGAATATGAGCTTTCCCAGGGCAAGTCCAGCTGGCTGGACGTTTTCTCCCCAAAGGGTAAGCAGTTGAAAAAACTGATCACTGGATGCGGTTTGCAGGCGTTCCAGCAACTCACGGGTATTAACTTTATCTTCTATTACGGCACAACTTTCTTCAAGAGCTCGGGAATCAAAAACTCCTTCACTATCCAGTTGGCAACAAACATTGTCAACGTCGGAATGACCATCCCAGGTATCGCTTTGGTCGAAATTCTCGGGAGAAGGTCGATGCTGTTGATCGGTGCAGCGGGTATGTGCATTTCAGATTTTATCATTGCCATTGTGGGAGTCGCAACAGACAGTACTGAAGCTAACAAAGTCCTTGTGGCTTTTGCCTGTATCTTTATCGCATTTTTTGCAGCCACTTGGGGTCCCATTTGCTGGGTAATCGTGGGCGAAATCTTTCCCCTGCGCACAAGAGCCAAATCCGTCGCTCTATCTGCTGCCTCCAACTGGCTTTGGAACTGGGGAATCGCGTATGCCACGCCATACATGGTGGATGCCGGTCCAGGGAACGCCAACCTAGGATCCAAGGTTTTTTTCGTGTGGGGAGGTTTCAACTTGGCGTGTTTCGTCTTTTCCTTTTACTTTGTCTACGAAACCAAGGGATACACTTTGGAGGAGATTGACGAGCTGTACGATTCGGTCAACTACGCGTGGAGATCATACACTTTTACGCCTCACGCAAGAATTTCTGACGAGCCACAAACGGTGGACCTCGACAAGAAGGAAAGTGTTGAGCATGCAGACTGTGTGGCCTCTTCTAGCAGGGTGTCTGTATAATATATACGGTAGAATGATTCAGGATTGAAGATATTTCCTCTTGGAAGTTTATTGTTTACGAGAAGGAGTATATTCGGGAGCGACTCCAGTACCTGGTAGTTTTCTATGGGATATATTTGAAAACGACATTAGAGTGTCTTTACTGTATAGGAAAAGGGAATGAGCTCGTCATTAGTATGATCCTATGGCCAAGTTATTCTCCATGAAATAGAAGTAGAAATGGTCGAAGAAATATAATTTAGGATATTTATCGTAGATGACGGAATTATACATGTAAAAGCTTAATGATTTTTGTGCAGCATTGATAACCCAGAACTTTCCCACCATTTTTTTCTTTTGCGTCACCTCATAGCGTCAGAGAATAGGTCATTAGATCTTTGTACAAGTCTTTCAGCATTTTTATCGTATTCTTATATACGTTGAAATATAGAGTCGTCCCTCCGCATCGGCCGCCCTCTCTGCTAAGGATACTGATCACAGAGATCCTTCACAGTCTGAAGTCTCATCTATACAATCCTCATTATTCTGTTCGTTGAAGGGTTGAGATGAGATCGACTTTGCTCTCCCATGCGCCATGATATCCATTTTGGCACACTATATCCCTCCATTCTTAATAATATAGTCAATCGATCTGCCATATGGCTCTGTCATTGTGTTTTCACGAATCAGAAAATAAATCCCACCTTATCTTGTTTAATCGTCCCCATGATGATTTGCGAAACCTCCGCATCGAACTGGGATTGGCAACTTTTAACCTCCTGAAAAAAGCTTCCCGTTATCGTACCCTCCAGAAACATTCTCTGTTCTGCCGAGAAATCTACGTAGATCCTCTTGCATGCCCTTCACAACTGGAGAAGTGTAACTGGAGATTTAACATGAATCAACCCGGAAAATTATTCACCTCTGTCAGCTGTGTTGATCGAGATACTTTGTTTGCGCGTAGGTATTCGGAGATCGAGAGACATTAGAACGCACCGAGAAACTTAAAGACAACGTCCAGGATATTTCTCATTTGGAATTCTTCATTTCGTGGATCATTTCCAGTCTAAAGCAGGCGAGTGAATAGAATACCTACACA
The DNA here is from genome assembly GCA_003706365.1 of Citeromyces siamensis. Taxonomy (NCBI): domain Eukaryota; kingdom Fungi; phylum Ascomycota; class Pichiomycetes; order Pichiales; family Pichiaceae; genus Citeromyces; species Citeromyces siamensis. The sequence goes on from PPLB01007781.1 coordinate 16,619, forward strand.
ATACTGGATTGTCTCTGCATGTGGGAAGGACGGAAATACCTATACGCATCTCTAGAAAGAGAAAGAACAATTACTTATTGCTTATCGAAAAGTGAACAGGACAATCAGATACGTGTGAGAAATCCCAATAAAGCGCAGGTTGTGCCAGTCCTTCAATGGGGGTCCCTCGAAAGAGGGGAAATTGAAGGGCTCAATGGTTGATGAAAAACAAGCTAGCGATTGTATTGATGTTTTTCTACGCAGAGAGTTTTCCCCTCCAACACTACTCAGATATTTTGTATATATGAAAAAAGAGAGATCAAGATAGCGATATTAGAAGAAGCATTCTGTAACGGGTTTCTATTTTCAAGATGAATTATTTTAAAAGACGCATAATAATTTGTTTTCGCAGAGGAAAACATTCAAAACATTCGACACGATAAAACAATCGTTGGCATGCCAGACACCCTTTCCCTAGCCTCTATATCTCGAATTCAAATCACAGCTTTAGGTGGCAAGGATATATCTGCTCCTGACATATCAACATTATCTACACCTCATCTGATATATTGATTCATCTCTCGTTCTATCCGCCCCTGCACATTTCTAAATTACTAAAGTTTATCAGCAGACATTCAATGTGATGACAAACCGTGCTCAATATGTCGAGGCGAGTGAACCCGTTAACCATTTCGAACCTTCAAAGGAACAAATGGAACGCGACGATGTTGCAGATGAAAAGCTGACCACCTTGTAGACGGAAGGACCACCAGAGAGACGACCCGTCTGGTTAGACGTTTTCCCACGACTCACCGGGCTCTGATTGAAGAAATATTGACCTCATCACTCATCTATCTACATGAAATTTCCAACAAACTATTGTTTTGGAAACTTTCAAAGTTTTGTAGGCCACTTAAGAAACCAACACACCTAAGGTTTGACAGACATGAAATGTGTTTTCCACGTGAAAAGTTTGATAACTTCACACATGCTGCTAGGTTTAGAGGGTCATCACGATACTTATCCCTTTCCCTTTGCCGATTAGGTTTGCAACCCCAGAATGTCTTACGGAAGCTTGCTGATGAAGATACGTCAAAAGTGTTGCGCTAGTTGTCCTAAGAGATTGCATTACCCAATGCAATTAGGCATAAAGCTCATGATAGTCAGCAGTTCCTTTGGGGATCTACTGAATTGTGTATTGGGCTTTCGGTTGAGGATTATCCTTTACTTGGATAACCAGTTCTTCTGTTGTGGTATTTCTACCAAGAAATTAATCCAAGCTCTGAATGAGACAGGCACCTGTCCGTCCTGCTGTCAGTCTGGGACGTCTGCCGTACCAAGGCAGATATCGAGATATCGCGGTCGTCGGCCTCATCCTAATGATGAGAGAACTACATCAACTGATGGATCAGGGATTTCCGACACTAGCCACACAGAATCAAGGATAAATAACTCTGGAGGGAATGACCACTTGACGCCTTGGGAACTCAACAAGTGAACCTTCAGGTAATCACCACAGAGACTCGTATAATGAACACTAGCGGGGACGTCTTGGATTCGAAAGTGCATGCTGTGAGTTGAAATGCGGATTCCTCAATATCATGAGAGTCCCAGATTTAAACTATTTGGCCACACCATTACTCTTTTTCTTTTGTCTCTTCCCCTTTGTGTCACCCGTGTAAGCAGCAAGAGCCTCGGCAAGGGATTTCGGCTTTGGTTTCTCCGTGTCTTTGGGTTTTTCTACAGATTTTTCAACAGGTTTCGGCGTGGACTCTTTCTCCTCGCCAAAGGAAATATAATGTGCCGGTCGAGAGTTTGCCTTGTCCGGGTAGCGAGCCGGTTTAAACACGATGGGATCAGACAGCATTTTCTCTATCAGAGGTGCAGTGCTTTCAGGTAGGACGGCCATGGTGAAACGAGTGAAAGCAGGACGGAGTTCGACTTCCGTCGACTCCAATTATTTCAAATAAGCGACTTGTGACCTGAATCAAGCGGTTAAAGCCTCTCTATACGAAAAGTGGAAAAAGGGCACATTTACTGTTTCACGGAGAATTCACGTAATGATAAGACGGCAGTTTCTCGTACAGACAGACGACGACTCAGACTATGCCAACTACCCTCCACCGACAGACGAAGAAGGCGCACCGCCAATTCCTTCGCACTATGCGCACCACTACCGCACGAGCAGTGTACAAAGCGAGACTTCTGTGTCTGATCCTGCGGCCAAGTCCAAGACTTTGAACGAAGAGAAGAAATCGCTTATGCGGTTTGGGCTGCGGCTCATGAACGCCAGACAGCATTTCCTGTTGGCACTTTTCCGGGACTTGAGTCTCGTCCCCATGGTGAAAGACCTGTTTACCGTTTGGAGAGAGTGGTACTCGATCAGACACCACCACAACGACGAGACAAGGTTTATTGGTAGAATGTCGGAGTTGCGGACGTACGAATTGCAAACCATCACCTCTGTTCGCTCGTCAGAGTTTTTCATAGCTGGGATATGGTGCATAGTCAGTGGATACCTCACCTACTCGATCTTGGAAGGCCTGATGGTGAGATGGATCGTATGCTACTCGAACAACGGTGCGCTCACGCGGATGCTCTCTATGTCGATGTTTATTATAATGCTGATCCAGACATGTGCTGTGATCTTCAATCCGGACGGGAATTACTACCTGCACTGTTGGGTTTTCATCAGCTGCATCCTCACGGGCATCTACATTATCCAGCATTTTGTCACTTCCAATATCCGTATCAGCACGGACTCCCAGGCGGAGCAAGAGGTGAAGAGCACGATGCGGCGATCCGTCGATTTGTACAACATCACAGTTTTCGCAGTGGTGCCGATCGGTTTGGCCAGCTTTCTCACCATGATCTGTCTACAACGGGTGCTTCTCATCCTGAGGTTTGACGTGGAATCGTGGCGTTGAACGTCAGTTACGATTATTCATTATACAACCTATGCACTTTTCTGCAGCTTGCTCTTCAAAACTACATCCACCCTCTTGATCATCTCTACTTTTTCAGAGATAATCTTGTTGAGCTGCTCGCTATCCTTGACCAGCTTGTCACACCTGTCCTGATAAAATTTCGTCGCAGATGCCGCATCTTTCTCGATAAAGTAACCGGTACCCACATCCACCAAAAACCGCTGCGATTGCACAATCTGACCAGGCACGTACATCGACGCAGTAAGCGGAACAAAAATGTTTTCTCCATCCTGGCTTTTACTGACGGTTTTCACGTTATCTGAGCACTCTTGAAATTTCAATTTCGCCGTACTCAAAGCCCGAAGCGACTG
>PPLB01008001.1:0-38227 GCA_003706365.1 Citeromyces siamensis
GCAACACATCCGCAGGATGACGACTCGGTGGAATGCTGCAAAAGTGCGTGAGACGTTTATAGACTTCTTCAAAGAGAGGAACCATACATACTTTCCCTCATCTTCTGTCATCCCTTATGAAGATCCAACACTTCTATTTGCCAACGCCGGCATGAACCAGTACAAACCCATCTTCCTCGGAACGGTGGAGCCTGGTTCCAAGCTGGCCACTCTTAAAAGGGCGGCCAACTCACAGAAATGTATCCGCGCCGGTGGTAAGCACAACGATCTGGAGGACGTTGGCAGAGACTCGTATCACCACACATTCTTCGAAATGCTGGGTAACTGGTCGTTTGGCGACTACTTCAAGAAGGAGGCTATAAGCTATGCGTGGGATCTGCTCACTAACGTATACGGGCTGCCCAAGGACAGGCTGTATGCGACGTATTTCGAAGGAGACGCAAAGCTGGGACTCGAGCCCGACTTGGAAGCCAAGCAATACTGGCTGGATCAGGGTCTACCGGAGGATCACATTCTGCCCGGGTCGACAAAGGATAATTTCTGGGAAATGGGTGACCAGGGCCCTTGTGGGCCGTGCTCTGAATTGCACTACGACCGAATCGGCAACAGAAATGCGGCCTCGCTGGTAAACGCAGACGACCCGGACGTTTTAGAGATATGGAACTTGGTGTTCATCCAGTTTAACCGTGAAGCTGACAAGTCGTTGAAAGCGCTTCCCGCTCGTCATGTGGACACTGGGATGGGCCTCGAACGCGTTGTCTCTATTTTGCAGAACGTGAGATCCAACTACGATACGGACGTTTTCTCGCCGTTGTTTGAGAAAATTTCTCAAATCTGCGGTGTCCACCCGTACACGGGCAATTTCGGTGAGAAGGACTTGGACGGCATCGACACGGCTTACCGTGTGTTGGCCGATCATGCGAGAACTCTCACTCTCGCACTGGCAGACGGCGGAGTCCCCAACAACGAGGGCCGTGGTTACGTGCTCCGTCGAATCTTGCGTCGTGGTGCCAGATACGCCCGCAAGTACATGAACTACCCGATTGGCAAGTTTTTCTCGCAGCTCGTTCCCACTCTCGCGGAACAACTGAAAGGCGTTTTCCCAGAAGTGGCCCAGAATGCGGCCGCCATCCAGGAGATTCTCGATGAGGAAGAGGTGGCCTTTGCCAAGACGCTGGACCGCGGCGAGAAGCTGTTTGAACAGTACGCAATCATCGCTTCAAAGACGCCTGACCAGACGCTCGCCGGCTCCGACGTATGGAGACTCTACGATACGTACGGCTTCCCAGAGGACCTGACGAGGCTGATGGCTGAAGAGGCGGGTCTGAAAATCGACGAAGCCGGCTTTGAGCACGCTCGCGCCGCTGCTAAAGAAGCGTCGCGTGGTGCGGGATCGGGATCAGGAAACGCCCAAGCGGACAAACCAAAACTGGACGTCCACACCATCTCCCAACTCAACAGAGACCAAGTCGCCAAGACGGACGACTCTGCAAAGTACTCTTCTGAGAATGTCAAGTCCACGATCCTGGCTTTGGTCACCAAGGAGAACGGCCTCATCGCGTCCACACAAGATGTGCCTGAGGACGTGCGTCTCGGTGTCGTTCTCGACCGTACTCCGTTCTATGCGGAACAAGGTGGTCAGGAAGCCGATAAGGGAACCCTCGTCATTGATGGAGCTGCAGAGTTCCGTGTCGAGGATGTGCAGAACTATGGAGGTTATGTGTTGCACACTGGTATCCTCACCGAGGGAAAATTTTCCGTCGGAGACAAGCTGATCTCAACGTATGACGAACTGCGTCGTTGGCCGCTCAGAAACAACCACACGGCAACACATCTTTTGAATTTCTCCTTGAAATCGGTGCTTGGTGACACAATCGAACAGAGAGGCTCACTGGTAGCTGCTGACAGACTTCGTTTTGATTTCTCGCACAAACAGGCTCTCTCTCCAAAGGAGATAGAGGCAATCGAGAATATCTGTTCGGATGCCATCGCGAAAAACGAAGCTGTCTACTCGAGAGAAGTGGCGCTGCAGTCTGCACTCTCTATCAACGGCATCCGTGCTCTTGCTGGAGAGTCATACCCTGACCCAGTTCGCGTCGTGACGGTTGGTGCGTCTCTGGACGAGATTTTGCAGGACCCATCCAGCGAAAAATGGCAAAATCTCTCTGTCGAGCTGTGTGGTGGTACCCACGTGGCGAAAACGGGCGATATAAAACATTTCATCGTGGTAGAAGAGTCCGGTATCGCCAAAGGTGTCCGTCGTATCGTTGCCTACACAGGTGTGGAGGCGGCCAACGCGCAAAGAGAGGCTGCAGAGTTTGATGAAAAACTCTCTTCCATCGAAAACCTGCCGTGTGGTCCAGAGCTCGAGAAAAAAATCAAGGAGTCCACCGTGGCGTTGTCCAAGCTCTCCATCTCGGTACTCTCCAAGGCTCAACTCAAGGCGAAGCTCGCAAAGATTGAGAAGGGCTACAAGGACCAACAGAGACAGGCTGCCAAGGCTGAGTCAAAGAAGGTTACAGACGAGATAAAGACGTATTTTGAAAAGAACCCGGATTCTAAGTATTTTGCCGGTGAGATTGGAATCTCTGCCAACGCTAAAGCACTCACAGACGGTATTAACTACGTCAAAAAGGAGCTCGCTACAAAGAACCTGTTTTTGTGTGCGGGTTCAGATAAAGTGGCTCAGGCTGTTTACATCGGATCGGGCAACCTGCCAGCTACAGAGATTGCCCAAGCGGCTTCTCAGCGTATTGGTGGAAGAGCAGGTGGAAAGGGCAACGTGTGCCAAGGAATGGGTACTGACCCCAACGGGATCGCTCAGGCTGTCGCGGACGTGAAGAAGATTTTCGATGAAAAGTTGTAGGCATATCTAGAGTCATGAAATCGTTGAAACAGAGAATATGGTAGCTTTGGAGGTCAACATATCACCTCCCAATGAGAGGCTTTGCCTCAGAATCCACAAGGGAATGTAAATTTCGCCATCATTTAACCTGCTCGATCCAGCCATATCATCAAATATTTGATCAACCAGTCTTGGAAATTTTCTCGTTTTCTCAAAGAACCTTATTCTATTCTCACAATCTAATGCTATGTATATATTTGGGAAAAACTTGCGTACTTTTCATTCGCTAAATTTTTCTTTGTAATATACATTTACCTTTGGATTTTTTCGCCGTTTAGAAACCTATTGAACTTTGTTTTCGGTTCTTTTTTTATTCTGCTTAAAGAACGAAAAATAAACCCTTCTGATTACAAAAAAAGTCGCTTGGCACTCCTATTTCGCATTCCCGGTTCTATACTTGATCCCGTCACGTTCCTGGGTCACCCTAAACTGCCAATTTGATTAAAGAGAGTTTCCAGCATACTAGTCAGTAGACAAATTCTCCTCGTGTGAACTCGTGACCAATGATCTAAAAGAAATCTATATAAACCCGTGTATCATTGTTCCATTGGAAGAGGCACTGATATCCACAATCCATACTCTGATGACAATGTTGAAGGAAAAACTCAAGTAGAGGTATGAAGTACCTCGATTCTCGAAGGATCGTACCGAATAATATACCTGGACATATGAATGGAGTTTGTCAAACTCGATAAACTGCTCTGACATAAATTCTGTCTTGTTCCTGTAGCAATGGACGTCTTGTATTTTTGAATTTTTCTTGATCAAGTTTTTCTTTATTTTGAACTTTGATTCACCAATGGATATCCAGGATATCCTATATCCATCTTGAGATGAACAACACCATTTGTTACTGACAGTATGACCCTGCATAATTAGGCTGTGATCTTCAGAGCATTGTACAAGAACAAAAAATAATACAGGGACTGCTCGATGAATGTGAGAGCCTTCTGACAAACTTTGCTTCCTCAACTTTGCACACATCCCCAGTATATCGTCCTCAGAGTTTACGTCAATACCATCAGATTTAATACATGGATATTAAGATCTTGGTGTTCCATATACTACTGAGATAATGACATCTCACTTTAAACTGGAGCCACTGCCCTACTGAGTCTGCTGAAAATGTCAACATAGTTTAGAGATGCTGGGACGTGAATTATGCTGAATTGAGAGTAATACTAATCCATTTTCCAATTCTGCCTTGCGGAGGAGTATAGACGAGCCGCGACTACCGCATTGTCGGGGCACACGTAACATGATAAGTGCTTATAATGTTGCTCACACGGTTCAATGAGTCACATACACCAAATAAATCGTTTTCATAGATGTAGTTGGTTCCTTGGGTAGCAAAGGAATTAGTCCATCGCAGAAAATATTTGAACTTCTGAGCCGGATTCTTGTTGCCACGCTCCACATCATAGTTGTTAGTTAAATTAAAGAGGACATGTTCATGAAGCTTTGTTTGATTTTAAAAAAAGCGTCATCATGCTCATCAGTCGATCGATAAGAACATTATGGTCTTTCGACAGCAGGGAATGGACTTGCATTTACAAGGGAGGGATAACCTTTCTGTAGATGTTAACCAATCCAAGAAAAGATCTCAACTGTGTTGTTGAGTTCGGTTTTTTATTGGAATGTGTTGTCTTGCATTAAAGGGGCAGCAACGTCCATCACGGAAATGAAAGCGAAGAAATTGATCTTGAGTAATTCCTTGGTGGAATTTCTTTACACTTTAAAACATATCGCAACAGGTCGAGTCAGGCCTGGACGACTTGATCTAAATATGAGCGTACTTCTCCATGATCTTGAAAGACAACATATCATCAATGTAAATGAACACATTTTTGATGATATCACCAAGGAGCTCCAAAATTATTCTTGCAGAAATGGATGGTGACTTTACAAATCCTTGTGATAGGCGGCGAAATCGTAACTTGTCAATTGGGGATCAGAATTCAGTCCGATCTCCAAATTCTTTTGAGATCGGGATCTGATCATAAGCAGCTTTGAGATCAATAGTAGTAAGATTCGTTAACGACTTTCGAATTCGAAAACCCGAGGTTCAATAACCCTAATTCACCATTGGTTTTGGTTTTGAGGAGTACAGGATTGTTTTAAACTCTGTTGGAGTACCGCTGCCTTTCCTTTCAATAATCCCTGTAAAAGATCAATTGACTTCTCCCTTGGCGGTCTGGGAATACGAAAGGGACGAGATTCCAAATCTCGTCTGAGGTAAATCGAGGTTGGGCTCACTATCCAAAGATCCAGGCTCATCAGCAGAAAAGAAAACCTGGCGGAGATTTTTCAACATCGGGGTCTGCAATGCTATGATCATCCATATGTAAAGGAACAATAAAAACATCCAGACGAGTTAGAAATACCAATTGAAATTTCTATCTCACAGCGCTTCTCAACATTGATTTTGTTCCAGGATGAATTGCCACTGACTAGAATCTTTGACCTAGCAGCAGGTTACAAGGAAGATCTCCTGGTGCATCATATGCCTTCACAAGACAACAGTACCTGCCCAAAGATAATTTTCTGGACAAGCATCAAAAGCAAATTTTGCAGACCATTGATGGGGGATGATATTAATCTCACTCCCATTATCTAATACAGCATCTGGGATATGTTGACCAATCCTGCTAATTCCCCATCTTGCGGCGACATAGGAGCAGGATAAGCTTTGGGAGGGATAGCGGGGAGCACTGAGTCCAGGTCCACGGCAAGATTAGTCAACGCTGCAACGCTTGCAGACTTATGTCTGAGAGTCTTTATCGAAGTAATCAACTTCTTATGAAGCCAGGATTGAGATGCAATACTTTTTGCAATGGAAGTTGAGTCAGCTGGTGTTTGATTAAGATATTTTCATCCTCTGGTTTAAGGTCAAGGTCTCTAGAGGAATTAGGCAGCCAGTCAGCCAAAGTAAATGTTTTCCTAGGAGAAGATGAGGAAGGTTCTGAAACCTTTGCTGTTCAGTGTTTGGGAGCGTGTCATCGTTCGAAGTTTCACGTTTCTTCATACACTTCTTGGGATAGCGTTTTCGTTGCAGCTTGTTTCTATTTAGTTTCTGAGTTGGATCGATTCTTATGGTCTGAAGAATCCGAGTTCATCTTTTGTGCCTTCTGATCCGATGAAGCGACACATGTACAATGGTTCAACTCTGCCGAGAAACACCGCCAAATAGAAGTCCCGGATTCCAATTTTTTTCAAAGACATATTCATACAGCTCACGGAACTCCGGTTGACAACCTTTGTAGCAAAAACAAATTTTTTATGGAAGAAAAGATACCTTTTCCGCCAATTCACTATCCCCCCTGGGTAAGTTGGCCGATAAGTGTTCAATGCAGTGGTCAGGGTCACAATCCGTTTAGATTTGTGACGGCCATATTTTTTTTGTGTTAATATTCATACCAAGTTGGAGTAGGAATTGTTCACAAAATCTGACAAACACAGTGCTCGTATAAAGACCAGAGATGGAAATGACCAGTTGTTGCGAAAATTAACTCAGGCTTGATCTCATCTGGGATCTTGGTTTCCAAGTGCTTCATGAATTGGATATCTGGTACATTTGTACCAACCTCGCGGACGTAGAAAAAGTAAGACCTAACTGTCTGAGCGCCATTAGCGTTCATCAGCGCGGGATCAGCTGCTTAAGCATACATGGATCTCGCTGATGTTGGTTATGGGGAATGAACATAGGGAAGCGGCAACCTCAGCGTCAGATGACACTCATATTTCCAGAAGGTGAATTTTCGGTATCAGACACACCGAACAATCAGAGAGTTTGTTAAGTAAACGAGATTCAGTTAAGATGTACGCCGATGGGTGGTTCAATTAGGGCTGAGATTCTCTAAACAGTCCAAGCGACTCAAGAGACGGGATTCAGACGAGACTCGGTGTATCCAGTTAGTGCGAGTGTATAGAGGAAGGAGAAGAAGAGGAGGAGGACGCCTCATTATCAGGTAATCCTGATTCTTATCCATCGCCGTCTTGCTGCCATCCCCACATCCTGTGGCGTACCCAAGGAAACGACAACGGTTCGACTCGAAGACAGATCCCGGGTAACCTCTGAAAAAATCCCAAAATGTTGGACATTATCCAATTCATCGAGGAAAAGGGCGGTAACCCTGAAGCTATTAGAAAGTCTCAAAGGGCACGTGGAGACTCTGTAGAGATTGTGGATGAGATTATCGCGGATTATAAAGCGTGGGTCAAGATCCGGTTTGATTTGGACGAGGCTAACAAGGAACTGAACCGTGTACAGAAAGCTGTGGGACAAAAATTCAAAGCTAAGGAGGATCCAAAGGAACTCCTGGCAGAGAAAGACGCTCTGAGCGCGAAAAAGGCCGATTTGATCAAAGTAGAACAGGAAAAAGACCTGAGTCTGCGTGTTAAAGTTTCCACGGTTGGAAACATTGTACACGAGTCTGTTGTTGTGTCTAATGACGAGGAGAACAATGAGCTCGTGAGGACGTGGACTCCTGAAGGTGTAGATTTCTCCAAGATGGAGAAACTGGCGACTGGGACGGGTTCTTCTGCAAAGCTCTCACACCACGAAGTTTTGCTGAGATTGGACGGTTACGACCCAGAAAGAGGGGTCAAGATCGTTGGACACAGAGGTTATTTTTTGCGTAATTACGGTGTATTCCTCAACCAGGCTTTGATCAACTACGGTTTGTCCGTCTTGGCCAAAGCAGGCTACACACCGTTGCAGGCTCCAGTTATGATGAACAAGGATGTCATGGCAAAGACGGCGCAGTTGTCTCAGTTCGATGAGGAGCTCTACAAAGTGATTGACGGCGAGGACGAGAAGTACCTGATAGCAACTTCTGAACAGCCTATTTCTGCCTACCATTCGGGCGAGTGGTTCGAATCGCCAGCTGAACAGTTGCCTGTTCGCTACGCCGGTTACTCGTCGTGTTTCCGTAGAGAAGCCGGTTCCCACGGGAAGGATGCGTGGGGGATCTTCCGCGTACACGCTTTTGAGAAAATCGAGCAGTTCTGTATCACCGAGCCTGAAAAATCATGGCAGGAGTTTGACAGGATGATTGGCGTCTCTGAGGAGTTTTACCAGTCTTTGAAGCTACCCTACAGAGTGGTGGGCATCGTTTCCGGTGAGCTCAACAACGCCGCCTCCAAGAAGTACGACTTGGAAGCGTGGTTCCCTTTCCAAAACGAGTTTAAAGAGCTTGTTTCATGTTCCAACTGCACAGACTATCAGTCGAGAAATCTCGAAATAAGATGCGGTATCAAGTCCGCCAACCAGCGGGAAAAGAAGTACGCCCACTGTTTGAACTCTACCCTATGTGCTACAGAGAGAGCCCTGTGTTGTATTTTGGAGAATTACCAAACGGATGACGGCTTGGTCGTGCCAGAGGTGCTCAGAAAATATATCCCTGGAGAGCCAGACTTTATCCCTTATAGGAATGAGCTGCCAAAGAACTCCACCTCCCAGAAGGCCAAGAAGAAATAGATTCAATAGAATGCCTTCATTATCGTCTATATCATTTTCCTCCATGCGCAATCTACTAGACTTTCAAGCCTCGCGGTGTGAGGAGGTGTTTATGGAGAGGTATAACGTTATCTTGCAAGACGAGTCCACCGTGGCAAGAGAAATCCAACAGGGAAAAGTGGAAAATGTCCTCAAACCGGAAATCGTGTCCCCCGCTGTCGAGTATATTTTTGCCGGAGAGGAGGTTCCACAAGGTGATGGGATTATCATAGATATTGATCAAACAATTGGCAATGTCCACTGCCTGTCACCTAATTGGCAGGTGACAAGTGTTGAACAAGAGGAGTGGAAAATGGGGGATGAAAAGATAATCAATATCCTGGTCAAGGGCACGAAGAGTGAGCTCACACTCGAAGGTGTGTCTGAAGGTGAGGAAGATTTATCTGCAAAGCCTGATTTCCAATTTACGTCTAATTTAATGCAGCTTCTGCGAGTCAGAAATGATCAACTAAAGAGTATATTAAAGTGAGTGTCTGCAGAACCAATCCGAGTTGGGTCGATAGGAAGACCCAAAAGAACTTTGCCTAAGAGATTGGAATCATAGTTGCGAGTGTGCCGTGATGAGTGACACCATCTAAGAACCAGTCCAAACCAATGAAAACCAAGTGAGACGTTTGAACTCCTCGTTCCGTAAGCGAACTTTTCTATCTGAATGTATTCTAAATATTTTCAGGAAAGGTGTCTAAAGAAGGGTTCGTTCTTTTAATCAATTATTGGAAGGTTCGGTTTTAGGTTTCCTTTTATGCAGAAGCCTCTCATGGGGGAGTTTCTTGCAATCATCTGGTTCTAGAAAAGGGGATAGTCCCCAAACTAAAATCGATCAATCGTTAAGATCTGCTAGAACATTTCCAACATGATCTTATGACGTAGGTTTGCCATTTATCAAGCTTTAACGTAATTGTCGTGTGACACGGCGCTGGCCGATCTTCAATAACCATTTAGAGTGTAATAGTACTAAGAGAGACGAACGAACCAAACAGAATTCTCTACTATTGGTTGTTGTGCTACGATACCAGATGATCCGCCAAACCTAATGTCGTGAACCCTGACGTCTCCACGAGTTGGTTGGAGGTTATAGAGTCATTACTAACTGGATTACCTAGGGCTTGATAAAACATTCCTCCAACTTTATGAACATATTGCACGCCTTCTACATATCCTTGGTCGTCTATCGACAGGTAAGAACCGTTTGGCGCAGAACTTTTTAATTGAATATAATTCTTTTGTGTTTTATCTTGGTGTGATTTTTGTTTTCGTAATTCAGAGTTGGAGGGGAGCAGTAAAATTCTCCTTCCCATTGATTCTGCTTAGTTCTGGGGACAATGAGGACGATATTATCTTTCTCTCTAAAAGATTTGGGCCTCAAAGAGATCCCATGAGTTTTAGTGCGTTCTAATAATTGTTTCTGTTCGTACGTGTTCTGCAGCCTAACGTCTTCATTTCCATATCTATCTATGTAGTACAATTTCACTATTGTCATGGGTACAAAAACGAAAAGTGTAAGAATAAATTGGGAGTAGAGTTTGATGGTTAGGAGTAAACTATTTCGCGTATTCAAAATCCAAGTTGAAATATGAATGAGTTTATAGCTTTTCAGGGTTGTTTTAGATGAAACACACATCACAAAGTATGCTGTACTAGCTTCTTAGCATCTGAATGTAGAGCATTCAGCTCAAAAGAAGGCTAATTTCATGTTGAAAGTGGTAATATGCATGAATATAGCTAAATTTAGATCTTTGGGCTTGATTAATATTGTAATACCACTGTTATTCTATATGCTCTACGAGATTAGTATGTTATTCGCCATTTATTCGGATGCAATACATGGCATTTTCAGATAAAATCATATAAAACTTTCCAAGATTTTATTCATCTGTCTTTATTCAAACGGAAATGCCTGTTGAAAATCGGAAATCCACGTTGCCGAAGTAAAATCTGGATTCATGAATTCTTTCGTCATATTAGAACCATTCAATGAGATTCAAAACCGGGATGTACTAATAACAAGTCTGTCCAGAAAATGAAGAAAAAGTCTTTCAATAGAAATTTGCACTTTCTCTGTGAAAGAAAACTCTGCCAAACTTTATAAGAAATATCTGTCACTTGTCTGACTACGTTAGCATAGGTGTGATATTCTATAAAAAAGAGAAAAAAAAGTGTCACAGAGTATAAAATCAACCCGAGATTGCTGTTAAATGTCTGGATTACAAGTAACGCCTTCCATATAGAATGTGATGTGATAATTCTCTTTGTCTTAGATCTGCACTCACTGTTATAAGTCAATAATATAGCAAGTCAGATTACGACGGAGGCATTCTGCATGTGTACGGATTAGTACAAGCGAATTAAGTATTCATTCTATTGCCGAAAAAGCCTCTAACTTGGAAAATTCTTCTAGGGGAAACCATTTTGTCCGGACTGGGAACTAAAGTATCCTTAACAGAGCCAACTTTTCATCACTGGCCTAAATGGATTATACTTTAGGCCTTGGATCCTATCTTTGTCAGAACTCGTGCATGCGGGCCCGGTCAGGCATGAAAGACTCGGCGATAGCCGAGGATAGTGTGAAGATCATCGGAGAACGCCGAGAGCTGTTCCGAGAGCTGTCAGATATATAAGGACGTGATAAGTCCGTTCGATAAGTCGTTCGACACCAAGAAACTCAAGTTCTAAAAGGTTATGAGCCCTGACGCTACTGTGCACAAAGACATCTATGAATCCTTTATGAGACAAACTCTCAACTGTATCATGATATATTCGATATGGGTTATGATCAACAAAACCTAAACACATATATTGTGACAAGGAGACATCTAAAAACACATTGGAACAATGTCGGACTAGCTCTTTGTCATTGAGAAAAACATCGAGACTGCCATAGAGGATGAACCCATCAGCCTTTACGCAAAGAGCGATTACGTTACGCAAGAATAACAACAGGAAAATTGATTCCATCCAGAAGATAACAATAGTAGATGGAGTCCCTCAAGATAGGTTTCCGTCTCACTTGACCCAACATTACACCTTACTGCGGACCGAGCAAATCTGTCGATTCAGACAGTGGAGAGACGCTGGGGAAAGAAAAGCCAATTTTCCAACGATAACATCTTATCCAAGACGTTGAATGAAAGACTGGAAGCTCTGAGAACACCTCCAGAGGGAATACTCAACGTGTCCTCGACAAAGGACTGACAAGGCTATGCGCAAGCACTACCGAAGATGTTCTGTGGTATTGATGGAAGAACAAAACTCAGCACTCCTCGATCCCGAGAAGAACGTTTCAGATGCGGAAGAGCGTTTCATTGGGTCAGTCAATGCATGGCTAATGAAGAGCATATTCTTCCTAGCTACGTAGCAAACGATGATGCCACGTCGTATCGAAACTCTGCCCACCACCCCCTTGACAAAAACACATACGTAGTAGACTCAGGGGCCAACACACATCCTCAAGGTATCGGATCAATCGCAACAGCCCACTGCCAACGGGACCATATCGATCTCATCCAAAGGACATATAGATCCTAAAGTAGATTCACAGGAGATACGGGATGAGGCATATATCTTGACATGAACAAACGCTCATAACGTCCTTCACTATACCGAATATCAAATGAACGGTAGAGTTACTGTGACCCAAAAGGAAATGAAGCTTCACACAACCAACACTGACGGGCAAACCGAAAGCACGACGATGAGCGTTTGACCCAGAACAGCAGCTATGACTCTTTAAGAAAAGACCTTTATCAACAACAAGCGACTGCACCAATTAGCAATGCAGCGTGTCACATTCCTCTTGAACAGACGACCAAACAAAACAAGTGGAGGCACACCTTATGAACTCATGTACCGGAAATCCTTGAAGTGGCACAACATTCCCATTTTTTTGGTGAGGATATCAAATACAGCACAATGATCAAAACATCATAATCACCCAGCCCCAATTCATCAGTTAGACCAGCCGTCTCTACTCGAGTGCAATCCTGTGGCCATACCCATCACACCAGCAGAATTTCGCAACTATATCAACGACGTCATCCCCACTACTCGGTCTGGAGGGGCGGAAAAGACATCGTTGATATAACCGCGAAACTCTTCTGGTGCCAAGGGTATGGCAACAGGAATACATTCGGGTAGAGACTGCTGGTCATCCCCACTACTCGATCAGGAGCGGCGGGAAAAGTATCACAGCGTAATCAGATCACTAATGTGGCTGGGATCATGTACTAGATACGACATCGCTTACATTATGGGAATACTTAGCAGCAAAGTACAGTCTCCAACACAGGGCGTTTGGTTCGTTGCAAAAAAGGTATTAAGATATCTCTCTGACACCAGAGACAAAGGACTAGAGTACAACGCCCTCCCGCCTAACCTCCAACGGCAAATAATAAGGATTCGCATCGCACACGGAAAGGAGCAAAAACGAGGATACGCATTCAGCGATCCTTCGTCTGGCGTGAATACCAGGTGCGAGCCGCGGAATAGTGTAAAGATCATCGGAGAACGCCAAGAACTGCTAGGTATATAAGGACATCATAAGTCGATCGATAAGTCGTTCGAAAACACAAGTTCTAAAAATATTGACTTTGGGTGACAAAAGGAGACGGAGGGATCTCTGTAAGTATATGTAGCATTAGAATACATTTATCGTAGTTCTTTCTTTAGCGATTGTAATGAAAAGTACGAGACTTTCCTGAAAGTTCCCTTCGAGAAAGAGCTTACCCCGATGAGAATTAAATCTACAATCGGATGATGACTTGAAAAAGAAGTCGTACCGGTAAATGAGTTCCGCATGATAAGAATACATGAAGTGTACAGGTCGATGAAATTGTGGAGAGTATGATTCCGTGAGAAAAACCAGACGTTGGTCGGGAATGTTTAGAGATGAATGCGGAAAAGTGTCACCCATATAGTGGGTCTTCTGAAAAAGATAAATCAATCAATGAACCCTTTTGTTTTGGTGTTTCTTTGTGCTTGATCGGTGCAGTTCTTTAAATTCAGAACGGACATATGATTCTGGATAAATTGCATCTTTGTATACTCTCATTCCACGTGAACAAAGCTAAATAGACATAGATATGTCACCCAATGTCGACACTCTTTGGTGTGAAGTATTTGTCTCCCAACAAGACTATGTGGTATAATCACTAACGAACTCTACCCTAGAAATACCCTGACCGAAGTCCTACACCAGTCTCATCGTTATATTTCCACGCAAAGACAATTCTCAGATGACTCTCATAAACATTCTGTACCTATCCCGTAACCAGATATCTGTAACGTGTGTGTTAGTTGCATAGTTTCAGTTCACCTGTGTCACACAGAGCATCTAGAATGATATTATTCATGCTGATCCAGATCGCATCTCTCCAGTAATCTTTGTATTACGCTTCTTTATAGCGATCTGATACAGTACGGTGAGAACACTTCCCATTTTTAATCAGCGTCCCTGATCGTGGGATACGGACAGCATTAGCCTCAATAGAAATGCCTGTGGCACACGAATGTGGATTCACCAGATCAATAGTGATCATCTCCAATAGGATTGTGAATTGTGGACAGTAGGAACTGCAGAGCCAAAGCATTTGGATTATCCGAGGACGGAACAGAGAAATATCTCAGACATTCCGCTTCGAGATCGGCTTTCAATATAGCACGAACCCAACCATTACATCAGCCGTACTGTGTTTTTTGAATGATCGTGGTTACGCAAGGGTGCTTCCAGTCTAGCTGGGATTACGCTGGACATAGACTTATAGATTTGTAACACACAAGCGATATCCAATGCGATGTCTACGCTCGAAGCAAGAGCATTCGCAACGCAACAACATGAATTGAGCCATTCACTCATTTTACCGCATCATGAATGGCACTGTGTTAATACAGCACGCAAAGTAAATCGCTATGACAACAAACCCTTGCACACCGCTTACATGAGGTCACTCACATCTGCTGGCATCTCCTTTACTTTTGTCTTGTAAAACCTCTCTATATCCTTCATAGCGTCCACGTCGCTACTCGTCAGCAGGTTGATAGCGACACCTTTCCGTCCGAAACGTCCAGATCTTCCGATCCTATGGATGTAATTCTCCCTATCAAAGGGGAGATCGTAATTAATCACAAGGGAAACCTGCTGTACATCGATTCCCCGAGCCCACACGTCAGTGGAGATGAGCACACGAGAGTTCCCGAGACGAAACTCGTTCATGATACGGTCTCTTTCGTCCTGCTTCATGTCGCCGTGCATCGCCACTACTGTGAAGTTGGATTTCCTCAAATTATCGCTCAACCATTCAACTTTTTTCTTTGTGTTGCAGAATATCACCGCCTGCGTAATGGTGAGCGAGTCGTACAGATCGCACAAAGTGTCAAACTTCCACTCCTCTTTTTCCACCTGGACGTAGAACTGGTTGATCCCTTGCAGCGAGATTTGGTCTCGCTTCACGAGGATCTTGACCGGGTCGCTCATGAACCGCGACGTCATTTCCAGCACGTCGCGCGGGAGCGTGGCACTAGACACCACCACCTGGGTTCCCGGTGGGAGAAACTTGTAGATCTCGTAAATCTGTTCTTTAAAACCTTGTCCGAGCAGTTCGTCAGCTTCGTCCAACACCAGCATCTTTATATGCCTCGTATTGAGGTTTCTTCTCTTGATCATGTCCAGCACACGCCCTGGAGTCCCACTAACAACGTGCTGACCCTTCTGGAGCCTCTTGACGTCTTCCCCGACCTGCGTTCCCCCTATGCAAGCATGGCACTGAATGTTCAGGTAGTCCCCGAGCGCTTTTACCACCGTTTGAATCTGCGTCGCCAATTCCCTCGTAGGAGACAGAACGAGAGCCTGACAATCTCGCCTGTTGCAGTCTATCGTCTGCAAGATGCCGATGGAAAACGTGGCCGTCTTACCGGTTCCGGATTGCGCCTGTGCAATGGTATCTCTGCCTGAGATGATTTGCATAATGGCCCTGGATTGGATGGAGGAAGGAGCTTCGAAACCGTAGTTATAGATCCCACGCAACAGATCGTCCTTTAGCATCATCTCCTCAAAGGAGCTCACCACTGGGACATTCTTAGTGGTTTTAAAACGGAGCTCAGAGTCTGCGTGCTTGTCAAAGTCCATATGGTGTGAGGATGCAGAGAATGTGTAAAACCACCCGAAGCCCTGGGTACAACGCCTCAACATTGAGATTGTAGATAAGGTTCGAATTCAGAGAGTTTTTGGATAGAAAAACCATTAAGAGTACACTCGGCGCTCCACACACAGGAACAACGTACTCAGAGATATTCCAATACTAACCATATTGAAGGTCCGCAAAAACCAGGTTTTGCCTGATATTTGGTAGCGCCCTAATCGAACTACTCACACTGCACACACTCATAATGTCCGCGACAGGTTCACCATCTTATGGTCTGAAGATCCCACAGTATGGAGGGAAACGCAATGCTGATGCCATATTCGGCTGGATCGCTCAAACTGCCTTGGTGTTAGAGCTCTTGGAAGTACCATCCTATAAAGCTGTCAAATTGGCAATTACCGGCTTGGAAGGATCTACTGCTACATGGGGCACGTCATGGTTACGGACCACACCTTCTAAGGGGCAAACTTGGGATAATTTCGCCACTGCATTCCAATCACGGTTCTTGCCACCTAACCACGAGCAATCAGTGTTGGAATCCTTTAGTCAAGCGCAGAAACATGGCTCCGTAAAAGATTTCAATATCTTTTATGAGAGTCTTGTTCTGCGCTTGCGCCCGGGATATGCTAGTGACCTCAATTGTTTGACTCACTACACTCATGGGCTGAAGTCAGAAGTTCGGGTGCACGTTATGCTTACCAGTCCACAGACATTGCAAGACGCAATGCGGGCCGCTGAAATCTGGGAACAACACACAGGAGTGTTTTCCGGGCAGTCTCGCCACGCCACTCAGTCCACCCAAGCTAGTCAGTCCGCCAAAGGTCCATCACCGGCAGGCGGCCAAGAAAGGGTAAAAGTCGGTTTCCCGGGAAGCGGAAACACCCACGGACGATCAATCAGAGTGTGCAAAAAATCCACCAGATTCGAAGTATTTTTCGTCTAGCCATCCAAATATAGAACGACCAATCTATTTGGAAGTCGCTTTTAGGAATGCGGGAGCAACTTCCAACCACATCCATCCCAACTTAGTGGCACAACTTCGCCTGACACGACGTCTCTTAGAAGTGCCCATCCGTGGTTACGGATGCGTTTGATACGATCAACCAGCGAGTCCTTACAGAGCACGTTGCACTGCGCTGTACCGTCAACGGACAACGAGTGATTTTGCCATTAATTATCACTCCTCAGCTGGCTCATCCCTTAATTCTCGGGTTACCTTTTTGCAAAAACCACCCAAAGGCCTGGGTACAACGCCTCGACATTGAGATTGTAGATAAGGTTCGAATTCAGAGAGTTTTTGGATAGAAAATATCATTAAGAGCTAGTACACTCGGTTCTCCACACACAGAAACAACGTACTTAGAGATATTCCAAAATTAACCGTATTGAATATCACGCAAAACCGGCAGTTGGCAACGTGGGTACATAGCTGTACACTGCTGGTGCCTTGGTTTGTATCGCAGGACGATAAAGGCCTACAGAGTTTACGCATTTTCCGAGTTGTCAAAGTTTCTTCATCTCTTCTGGTAAGATTTTTCCCTCGCACTATTTTGTCCCACTGACCATCAGCTCATTTGCGTCATCTTACAGGAACCATTTTCCTCATTGAAAATTTTGATTACCATCAATGATTCCTGTTGTGGACTTAGGCATGTTCTGCATAATTCCCTCTAGAATAATATTCAAACGACTATAAAAAAGGTGTGTAGCACTGCCTAGATAATTATACGAATGTTCGAATCTGTTGAACGTTCCTAGAGAAACCTAACATCACCATCATGCTTGTCGTTCCTCTACGTCATACTAACTCTCACAAAGTGAGGAAAATATAACATAATTTAATACACACATAACGCGTTTTATAGGGTTATGAGCCCTGTGATGCAGACAGTAGGCTGGGATCGTATCCTTTGCCTTCCCCCAGCTCATCCTTTAACTCACCTACTCTGTGTTATGAAAAGTTTTCTGTTCCCCTTGGAACTAAAACTTCTTTCGTTGCTGCTGAAAGTAAAACTACTTTGTACCTCACTCTCAAAGTCTTCAATCCACTTCACCTCTGGGATGACTGATGCAACATTCTCCATTTTCTCCTGTATGCCGGATCACGACATACCACCCGTAATCTAAAAATCTACGCAGCACATTGAGTCAAACCTCACTACTGGATCGAGCGGCACAGAGCACCTTTGGGCATCCATCTAGCCTGCCATCACGTATCATCCTTTTGTATGTCTATCGTCATAGCGAACACATAGTTCATTGGTAACCCACCTAAGGGCTATGTTCAAATCATGGAATTTTGCCTTCAAATGACACAACTGCAAAGCAGACATGAATGCGAACATTCAAGGCTGTTGTTACATCGTGATTGCACACCAAAAGACCAACCAGCAAGAGCAGCGATTCCCGGGATCGTTACTCTAACACGTCGGATCAAACAGTTGGAGTTGAAACATCCAATTTCCAGGCTACGAAAAACGGGTCGAAAGAAAAGCCACTCAATGCCTTTACCAATCCAGATGCCAATGACCAGAAATGATAATAACGCCTGTTCAATACAACATACTCCAACATCCAACAAGCTGGAGGGTGACACATCACATTGTTGGTTCAAACAACATTCGACAGGATGTACAAGAAAGAGGACATCGGTAGAATTCAACAGACGTCCGCATCTTAAGTGATAACGACAAAGAATTCCGGAATTTGGCAGCTGACCTGGATACGCGGCCTGGGGCACTCAGCATAACAGAGAGACCGAAGCCTTTTCAAACTAGTTTGTCCTAATGAGCCTCAAAGCCGAACGGACGATTAGACCATATCAAGTTCAAAATTCCCTCAAATCGCCCACATGCTTCAAGATTTTTTACCTCACTTCGATATGTATTGCCGATCGAACCATAGCGACCACAGCATCATCATGCAATACCGCTGAGCTCGCCAACCCTTTCATGAGGCAAATTCAATTAACTAATCCAGCAGGTTGCACAATGGGATAATTATAATCAGGGATTCCAAACGACAATGCATAGAACATCATAGAAGAGATATAAAGACAATTCGGCTTCAGGGGGGGCTCTTAGAACATCTGTTCCTAGCGAAGCCTAACATCATCATCATGTGTAACTATACGTGTCGTTCATGCACATCGCACTAACCCTCACAACACTGAGAAGAACAGGGAATCCCCTCCACTTTTAGTTAGCTAGGCTGTAAATCGTCTCCACGTCAAAGCTCGTCACACTCTCGGGGTAGTGCTCTATTAATCTTCAGACTTGTCCATTTCTTTTCTCTGTTGTTGTCTTGGTAAGGCATCGCCTATCTTTCCTCAAGATTGCGTCTTGGTGGAGAATGTTTTTCCAGAAACGCTCTGGTGACCTTGGGTTTATAAGCCTGGTTACAAACTCCTTTTTAGTTAACGAACTGAAATTGGTGTTCTTCCACAACTTGAATGCAGTCAAGGTGAGTATCTTTTCCTGGATAAGTAGAGAGAGTCCGGTGCACAGCTTATCGCTTTTGACAGTGACCGGCCCAGGTTTCTCCACCGCTTGACCTTAACTTTGTCAACTTTCTAGGCTCAGTATGAATCAATGAGATGTAACTCTTATGTGATGGAACCTAATATGTGCGCTGAAGACTCGACAGCAAGCGGGATCTGAGTCTTGTGGTCCAGCACATTATTAACTTAGTGCCGAGGATCATGCTTCTCCGTTACTCTTCTACTTGCCTTCTCAGGGCTTGATAAAAGATTATGCGTCTCTGGTCGCCTTCTGCCGGGGCATAGATGTCACATAAGATCGTCCTTACCTTGCCAGTTTGAAAGGCTATGATTATCCTTCCGGGGCCCTAGGTTATCCAGTACCGCGACCGTGTCGTCGTGTCAGTGCGGTGCTTCAAATTTGGATTTGGATAGAACAGGTGGTTCGAAGACGGGACGTGAGATTCCTGTAGCAGAGAGGCTTCTGGTTTTCCATCAAAAGCCACAGCCGATCTGTACATGCGATCTGCGCATGAAAACTTTCAATAAGCTGGTTCCAGAACGAAAAATACGAAACAGCAAATTCTTTAATTTTGTTCCTGGAATCAGAAAACCCTCTTGTAGGATACAATGCCAGTCGTGCTACAAGATTGTAAGGGAACTCTTGAGTGGGCATCATGCAGACAATAGGAGAAAAAATTCTCCGATTTCACTATCTCCACAGTTCGACAAGCATGGAAACGAAAATGCACAGCTAGAGGAAAAAAAACAGGAGCTGCTGATGAGCAACTATCAGAAAGCGATAAACAACTACCCAGTTGATTATCATTTGAAAGAGCACTGGCGAAAAATGGAGACACCAACTGACGGCGAAATAAAACAGAAAAGACGCCTCTTGAATCTTATAAACCCAGACAAACGATGTAGACCAGGTTTACTTTTGCCTTCACCCCATGAGCCGACTCTCCTCATTCAATACCTCGCCAATATGGTGAGGAAAGAACTTTCTTTCAAAAAGGTGCGGTGTCCTTGTAAAGGCTTCGAAGACAGCCACGCTGGATTGACTATGGAATCGTCCGAAGCATGACCAAGTTGAAGGAACTTCTCAAAATCTGCTCTAGTGTCAGAGCACCTAAAGTAGGCGTTCCAATTTTTCAGCTCTAGCTTTCTTGTTCTAATTTTTTACTTGGTTTTGTCGGCAACCGTTGGCCACCTGCATGACCTTGTGAATGTGGACATCGTTGAATCATGTTAGAGCGGTCGAGAATGTAACGCAATACGAGTTATTATTACGAACGCGATCGGTGTGAGACTTATTAGCGAGCTCTGGCTACTGGTTGTGGATAGAAAAGGGATGCAAGGATGTGCGGCGTTTGGTAAAAAAACCCGTTTAAAACCGTATAATTCCGAAACAATGACTGCCATCATACTCATAGGAGGAGGACACTCTTCTGGAAAAGTGAGACTTGTTGTGACGGGTTACTAACTTTAGGACGCCACGGCTCGCGCGATACAACAGGACATTTTGGCCCGTTTCAAGGGAAGACACACAGTAAAGGTGGTTGATATGATAAAGTACATAAAACCTGGCCAAGACACCTCGCCTTCTGCTTTCAACTATCAAGGGCTTCTAGACGACGTAAAGACGGGAAAAGATAGCGTAGTTTTGGTTCATGGGCTGTATGCGTTGTACGACAAGAGGCTGAGAGATGTTTCATGTATGAAAATTTTCGTGGATAGCGATGCCGACACACGATTAGGAAGATGGATTCGTCGGGATTTACTAGAGCCGTTGCGCGAAAATCCCGATCTCAGAAGCCACCAACAGGCAGATCTGGCAAGGCTGCTGGATCAGTATATGAACCATGCGAGGCCCGAGATGTCTGAATTTATATTTCCTACAAAAGAGTACGCCGACGTGATTCTACCACGTGGAGCTGAGGAGATTGGTATTTCGCTTGTAGTGGATGGATTGCAAGGTGTGATTGATTCGCACGAACAACTGATGCAGAATGTCGATGAAGATTTGAAGTTTACCTCTTTGCATGGTAAGGTTTCTTTGGGGGAGAAGCCAAAGAGATTTTACGAGTTGAGCTGAGTTTGCACGATGACTAAGTAGATCAGTAGGTTTTCAGTGGTAAATACTAGAGGTATGACGTACCGGCCAGTGGGCCATCGATTGCACCGTGCGCTGATGGGCACCAGTATTCTAGAAGCTTTCACAGTTGTTGTGTTATACTACATGTGGAAATGGAGTTTATGAACCGTTGAGTCGAACAGAAATCTTTGTGTTTGAGGGAGATGGTCTGTCCTTGGTTACCACAAACTCACAGCCTGTCGATACAATGCATGAGGACGAAAGAATATGACTGTCTCAACAATTGGGGAGTAGATGAATCGAAAGTGCACGGTGGAAATTTTGTGATAAGAACTCGTCCCTACTTGACACCTGTAAGAGGAAGCGAAGCGGATAATGTAGATCTGGTGACCTCAGTAATGAGGATGGAAAAACCGCCCATCGGATGCTGAATTGGTCTTATAGTGTGTAATGAAATATGTCGCAGAAGAATGTAACAGTCAGCTGTGAGCCCTTGCATGTTCCTGCATGGTTGTGGCTGTCGAGTCACGACTTCGGGGTATATCAAACCTAAAGCACCTAGGAAGAGGCTGATTGATCTCTTTTGCTTGAGGAGTCATTTCCAAACGCGAGAATTTCGATCGCTTGAAATAGAAATCCAGTGTCATTGGTGCCGAGCCCAGTACCTTTTCTCGTGTCAAACTGTCGCGGACTGTTTATGTAGTTTTTTGAGATTTTCAAGCTGTCAAGTTATCATTGTAACTCAGTTCTCCAGTTTTTATAACCAAAGCACTTGGACAACCCGGCGTTGTTTATTACCCAATGGATATTAGATGCTCAGATAATGCATCAGCCCAAAGTTTCCCAGCTTGGTATAATCTGTAAATACCTTTCTCCTTACTTTCTTACCTGGTTTCTTGTCCATCGTATATGACGTGCCCTCGGGAAAATAAATCGTTGATGATGCGAGGAACTGGGAACAGCTTGAGTTGTATAGTTTCCACTCATAGTTTTCTCTCTTTCCAGGTATTCACGAAATCGTTCGTAGTAATAGTTTTTCGGGTAAATGATTCACTTCTACCTGAAGCTGCTACTTAATTGGAGTCTTTTGACTCCCTTTTATACACGAATTACTCCTGCAAGAGGATGGGGTTTGTGGGGAATGCTCATTCGAATGTCACAAAGAATGACCATTCTCATGCACATGTGACGACGAGGAATGACCTTCTTAATCAAAAGTAGAGTAACCAAATCCAGTAGTCCTTTCCTCCGGTATTGCATTCTACATGTATTGGATCAGCCGCAATCCAATACATCGACACACCACCCGTAATTCGTGTTTATTTCGTTTTCATAAAAATCCACAACTTAGATAAACAGAACGCCTGATATTTATTGACGTTTGTTTGTTTCTCGGACAAAAATCTTTAATCTTAGATAGCGTAATGCTCCTACAGGTTTTGTCAGCAGATCTACCACTTGACTTTTTCCAGCAATGAATTTTCCTTCAAACTCATTGTCTCTTAGACGATCACGTACCACATGGAGTTTTTCATCTAGGTGTTTAGAACTTGCATGAAATTGATAATTTCTTGCCAATTTGATAGCACTTAGACTGTCCATGTGAAACAATGGTGGCTGTTGATCACTTCCTTTCAAGAAACGTATAGCCTGACTTAACTATCTTGTTTCGTCTTGCAATATACTCTGATTCAGCAGAAGATTGAGTCGTGAGCTTTGTTCTTTCCATCCTCCAGGATATCGGCGCTCCCTGCGTCATATATACAAAAGCGCCCTGAGATTTTTTGTCTATTAGGTCAGAAGAATAGTCACTATCCGAATAGACTTCAAGTCTTTCTGGTTTGAGATTTTCAAGCTGTCGAGTTCTTTATCACGGTAACGCATAATAATTTCGAAACCAAGAAAGTTTAACTTCTTTCTCTCATCCCCCTCAATTCCTACATCTATGGGAATTGGGTCTATGACTTTTCAAATCATTCTTGAAAATCACGAACAGCTTGTTCACTGGCATCATCAGGTGCACAAACCAGTATACAAAGATGCACACAATGGTTTCATCTTTTGAAAACACTTGGGTAACTGGGTGTTGGTTATTACCCAATGAATACTAGATGCTCAGGTATCTGCCCAAGTTTCCCAGCTAGGCCCAATCCGTAAATACCTTTCTCCTTACATTCATACCTGGATTCTTGTCCATCGTATATGATGTACCCTCGGGAGAATAGATATAGGTTTCCGTATCTATGTCCCAATTCAGGAAAGCAGTTTTCATGTCCTTCTGAGTTATCTTGAGATTTTTCTCAACACAAAGTGAAAAGATTATCGGAGAAGTATCGCAACGTCGTGCTGAACTCTCTTTATACGGAAATGACCTTTGTTGGGCACCTTGTATTACCAATCTTTCTTCGTTCGCCTTTTCTGCAAAGACCCACTTTGTAGGTAGAGTCTTTTTCAGAATTTGACAATCACTTGTGCAAAAGGCTTTCTCCCGGTGTGATTCTTTTCCTGACAGTCGATCTCGGATCTAATAGCCGCTAGCCAAGAATCTGCTCTCACAAGATATCGCTTATTTGGCGTACATGAATACCATGATAATCATGAACGTTTCCTAAATCTGTATGTTTGGATGCGACCATATTATTTCGCTGCTTTGGCATAGTGATTGTCCCATCCATCTGGAATCTTTTTCTGGTTCTGGTAAGATTTTCAGAATCGAGATCAATTGTATTTGATTTTCCCACGAGATCAGATGTCAAATGAAGGAATCTCAACCTGATCAGTTGTCTGTTCTTCTCCTCTGAGAATAAATCTATAACAGTTGCTCGGGCACCCGATCGACAGCCACATTGTCGATCCCAACCACAGAGATATCGTCTGCAGACCTTTCAAGGCCCTGCTCTCCGCCGTCTGAGGGCCATCAGCGTTCCGATGACCCAGGATTTTCCACGAAACGGATTCCGTTTCTTGATTTGTTGGTTTGTCTTATTGGTCCTTGAATCCCGCAGCATAATATTCCCCATTTGTAGCCGTTTTCTGTATCCGATTGATATTGATTACCAGTTTCCACCTTCGATCTGTGTTGAGGATCCTGAAGTATTTCGAGAAATGAGCATGCCTTCCAATTAGGGTGTTGATCACTTGGCTGTCCGTAGTGCAATCGCTTAAAACCACTTCTAACGGTAGAGAAATGACAACGCATCCTTGGAGCCAGAGTCAAGACGATTAATCCCAAATGATGAAAGAGCCTTTGGATCTGATTATACCACGTTAGAAAATATTTTTTATTTTTTAACATGTTTGTCGTACTTGGTAAGCAGAATGTCGAATTTCGTTCCCATACCATCGTAGCCTCCCTCCACAGAATTCGCACCAAATTGATGATACGAGGATCTGGGAGAATCTTGAGCAGTGGGGTTCGCATGGTTTTCTCCCTTTCCAGGTATCTGTTCATAGCAATAGTTTTTCGGATAAATGATTTACTTCTACCTGAAGCTGCTACTTACTTGGAGTCTTTTGACTCCCTTTTATACACGAATTACTCCTGCAAGTGGATGCATAGGGTTTGTGGGAATGCTCATTCGAATGCATAACTATTCTCATGCTGTGATGACGACTAAAAAGTAATAACCAAAAACAGTAGTATGTTCCTCTTAAATTTGACATGCATTCAGTATCATATGGCGGGCGATCCGAAACTCTTGCGCTATTAAAAAGACGACTCTGTACGCCAAACTTGAGTAGCGAATAAAAGTGTGGATCGGTTATTTTTCCCACTTGTGTCTCTCAATTCTAATTTGTAGACAACTGCATAGACAAATGAAGCTTATGTAACTGAATCTTTCGCAAAGCAGGATCCGGGACAAGCAGGAGAAGTTACGTATCCGCGCGATAACAGGTGAGAGCGTAGATGATGAAACCAGTTTCTGCCACTTTGCCGCAAACCG
The DNA here is from genome assembly GCA_003706365.1 of Citeromyces siamensis. Taxonomy (NCBI): domain Eukaryota; kingdom Fungi; phylum Ascomycota; class Pichiomycetes; order Pichiales; family Pichiaceae; genus Citeromyces; species Citeromyces siamensis. Next base: position 25,080 of record PPLB01008001.1, read on the forward strand.
TAAAGACTTTTGACGAAACGAAGAACAGGACGCTTGGGTCCACGAGTAGCCGGAGCATAGATGTATATCTCGCGGTCAAGGCTGGCGTTGAGATACGCTGTCGTGATGTCCATCTGCATGAGGGAAAATTTTCTCTCAGCGGATAGGGCCAATACGGTACGCAAACCCTCATTGCTCAGAGTAGGCGAAAATGTGAGGTCGAACGTATCCACCCCCTGCTGGTCGCCACGGGCTACCAAGCGTGCCTTTACAGTACCGTTGGGTTTGCGAGTATACACCCAGTGTGTGTGAACACACTTTGAGCGAATTTCGTCTGTGATGGCGTCTGATAGTATAGGGGTATCGATCCACGTACCGGCAGCTTTGTGAGCGTCAAGTTCCACCTTTCGAGCACTGGCTCGTTCTTCCGTCGTGATGGGCCGTTGGACAGGGTAGGAGTCGTGCTGGTTAAGGCTATTCAAACCGAAGGAAACAAAATTGATCCGGAAGCGTTTGGTCTCAACGGATGATGTTAAGGTAGTTTTCCGTTTTCTCAGGCGATCGCCAATGGGAATTGTTGTTGTGTCCACCGTGCAGGGAGCACTGACAAGGTCGGATTTCAATTCCTTGGGTACGGGGACGAGAGACGAATCCGGATGTGCAGGTCCATGTGAGGTAGGGCCTTCTTCCCTAGGGGTAAGTGGATGTTGGGCTTCCGTCGGGGCAAGTGAAGTCGGCATGGCGGCGGAGGTAGTATCGGGGTCTGTTTCTTCGCCATAGTCATCCAGAACTGGTGTGGAGAGTTCATCTTCAGCTGGTGCGGTTAGATGTTCCTGCGAAGAGGGGTCCAACGTGAAGTCTGCAGGGTCGGTTATATCCGGCAAGCGTCTTCCCTTTTCAGCGTGCTGTTGCGGGGAGAACGCAAATTCAGGAGGAGGAACGTTCTCCGTGGTGTTGGATGAGATGTTCTCATCAGGCGAAGTCGCCGTATCAGCAATGGCCTCATTGTCCTCTTCTTCCAGGTTTGGAACGGGACGTTTAGTAGGGTCATATCGGTCAATAGCGGTATCCAAAACCTTTAAACCTGCTTCGTACTGAGGATTGAAAGCATCAAAGAAGAGTTCACCGGTGAATCGTACGTGGCGGGTGTTGATGGTTTTCCGTGACTCGGGCACGTAGACAAGGTAACCGTAAACTTTGTCGCTTGGTGCGAGGAAGATCCCAGCTCGACCACGTTTGTTCATTTTTGATCCATATGGGACGTCAGTAATAAAGACTTTGGCACCGAATACTCCAAAATCGGATATTTTCAGTTTCCGTTTGGTGAGGAAATGATATGGCGAATCCTGGAGGTCCTTCCGAAAAACGCGGTTACGGGTATAATTGCAATATATCCTTCCAGAGGAATGATGTCATGTTGGTGGCTCGAAGGACGGTCCGTACATCCCCTAGCAGCGTGTAGTTGAACTGTTCAGCCACGGAGTTACTACGGGGACTGTACCCAGAGCTGAAGTGTTGTGCGATTCCCTTTTTCCGAAAGAATTCGCGGACGGGCGCGGAAGTGTATTCTTTGCCCTGGTCCGATTGGAATCGCTTAACACGTACGCCCCATTGTCTCTCGGCAAAAGCTACGAAGGATTCAATGTGTTTCACAATCTCAGCAGTGGAGAATCTTCACAGATGGGTATACTCATCGATAATGGTGAAGATATACCACTTGGAATTCTTGTAGTGAATAGCACCGATGATGTCACTACGCAATGTGTGCATAGGGGCCGTTGCGAGATGGGCGTTGCGCTTTGCCTTGCAGACATGTCTCACAGGGTTTGGCATTGCGGAGTTGTGATCTGACAGCGGGATCGAATAATTCAGCATTGTCGGCGTTGGCAGTGGAAGCGTCTGATATGTTACCGTAGTGGTTGCTACCATATGAGAGATTTGATGTGCTTGTTGTCCCAGAGCCCTCATTTAGAGCGAGTGTGGACAACTTCTCATTAATGGTGTTAGTCGAATGGACTGACTCAATGCCTTGTTTGTTCTCTGGATTGTGTGGATTGGACATTAACTCAATAGACAATATAAATTGCTGTACTTATCTATTACGTAATCCTCAGTCTATATACTTCTAGTGCCTCATCATGGAACATATTGGATGTTTCATGTATGTTTTGGACCGTCTCACAATTATCATAGCGACTTTACCAGACGCAACACATTATGCTGCCCACAATTTACCAATATCAAGACTATGCCGTGATATGTTCTTGCTATGTCTGCTTCATAGGCTTAATCTGGTTTTATCAGTCAGTGATCTATTTCCGGGGGCAGCAAGTGTGATTCCTCAGCAAATTGTGGTTTCGAGACAGTGTGGAACATTATATAATGCGATATGCCTATGTGGAACTATATGGTGATCTGTTGGATGTAGTAGAACAATGTCTCATGACGATCACCATGAAAGCCCCCATATAGGACTCGGGATTCTGGTCCAGTTACTTCTGGATTGTCTTTACTGCTCATTGTTCTAATCTTCAATCGACTATATTCTAACTAGATGATTCTATCTCAATATACACCACAATAACAGTCTCGTAATCTTATCTCTTTTCTCCTCATGATGCCGCCATACCGTTCATATACCGATTAGGCAATTCCTCATCTTTGGTATCCTCGATAGGATAAATGATCCCTTCACTCGCATCAGAGTACGTGATAATACTGATAGGTTGGATCTGCCCGGATATAACCGTGCCGGCATGTTCGATCCAACTGACAACAGGGAATTGTCTTTATCTGAACTGTGGGAGAGCAAAAGGAAAATGGCCCCGTCAATCTGCCGACCTTCGTCTAGAGCTCGCTGAATAAAAAATAACCATTTCTTTTCGCACAGAAGTTTAAGGTCGCTGGGTTGCTGGGAGAACCTCACCAACACGGTCTTCCGACTGCCAACCGAGCAGAAAAAGCGATCGAGAAACTTACTGGCTCCTAAGGCAGTCTACTGTATACATGCAGTGATGCAGATGGGTGATATTCAGGTTAGCAATTTTTTTTTTCTTCTTTTCTTTTTGAAATTGGCTTTTGCGTGCTGTTCTTTCCCTTTGAGCCATGGATTTTTCCATTATTTCAATCTTGCCAACTAGAAGTAGGGATATGCACTTGACGCATGGAAGTATGCAGGACGATGCATCACATGCATGGAAGGCCAACAAAGAGAACTGCAGTTAGTCTGAATGAATCGTTCTACAACATCACTCGGATCTCGATCTTTTCGTGCTTAATGACTTTGCTGAAGCGGTACGTTAAACTTCCCTCACGCAGGGTCGAACGGTTCTGATGTCCGGATGCCCGGAGATTCTTTTCCCCCGTTCCCCCGTGCGGGGAGCGCATATAAATAGGGTGGCCGCCCCCCTCCAAAATATACGCCATGGCTGCTCCTTTCCCGACTGAAAAAGACATACTTAAGGGAGTCGAACTCAAGGGCGCGATCCCACCACATTGTAAGGATGTAATCACGACTGAAGCGCTCGCCTTTGTTGCCACATTACACCGCTCCTTCAATAAGGAACGACTCGCTCTCCTGCAACGGCGCAACCACGTGCAGGAGCTCAGGGACAAGGGACAACTTCCGGATTTCCTTCCCGAGACGCGCGCGATTAGAGAGGACAAAGAGTGGAGTGGGCCGTCACTGGGCAGAGGACTCGAGGACCGTAGAGTGGAGATCACGGGACCGCCGGACCGGAAGATGGTGATCAACGCGTTGAACGCAAAAGTGGCGGTGTACATGTCTGATTTCGAAGACTCTGTAACGCCCAACTGGTTTAATCTGGTGGATGGGCAGAGAAACCTGTACGATGCGGTGAGGAAAAAGCTGACTTTGAAAACTGAGAAAAAGACGTATCAACTCGACTTGAGCCCGGGAAGACACGTTCCGACGCTTGTTGTGCGACCAAGAGGGTGGCATTTGGAGGAAAAACACCTTTTCGTGGACGGCGAGCCGGTTTCTGGGTCTCTTTTCGACTTTGGGGTGTATTTTTACCACAATGCAAAAGAATCGCTCAGCCAGGGGTTTGGTCCATATTTCTACCTTCCAAAGATGCAGCACCATCTGGAGGCCAAACTGTGGGCCGATGTGTTTGCACTGAGCGAGGCAGCTATCGGCGTGCCTAGAGGCACTATCAGGGCGACGGTGTTGATCGAAACGATCGAGGCTGTTTTCCAAATGGATGAAATCATCTACCAGCTCAGAGACTACTCTGCCGGTTTGAACTGCGGTAGATGGGATTACCTGTTCTCGTACATGAAAACGTTCAGGGCGCATCCTCAGTTCATCCTACCGGACAGGATGCAGGTCAACATGAAGGTACCCTTTATGACGGCATACGTCAAACTGCTCATCAAGACATGCCACACACGTAAAGTACACGCCATTGGAGGAATGGCAGCTACTATACCGATTAAAAACAATCCAGAGGCCAACAAAAAGGCGATGGAAGGTGTCGCGGCAGATAAACTGCGCGAAGTTGTCGCTGGGCACGACGGGACGTGGATTGCACATCCCGCACTGGCGGATATCGCACTGGACGTGTTCAACAAGCACATGCCCGGCCCGAACCAGATCTCGATTCCTCGTCACGAGGAGATCTCCGTCTCCAACTACGACCTGCTCACTCCGTACGTTCCCGGTGGTAAAATCACAGAGGCTGGAATCCGCGAGAATATCCGTGTAGGGCTCATCTATGTGGGTAACTGGATTGGCGGTCTTGGTTGTTCTCCGATTAACAACCTCATGGAAGACGCAGCCACAGCAGAAGTATCCCGCGTGCAGCTGAACCACTGGGTAAGACATGGGGCAACCATGGATAATGGTGGGAAAGTCACACGCGACTTGGTGAAGAAACTTCTTGACGAAGAGTCTACCAAACTTTTAAAGGAGGTTGGTCCAAAGAGATTAAACGACTACAAGAAGGCGGTCGAGTTTTACGGGCCCGACATTTTGAACGACTCTTTTGACGATTTCATCACTTTCAAGGCGTACGACGAAACTGTCAAGAGGGATTCCGTGAGGGTGATGAGTGCAGAAAAGCTGTAGTTTTCTGAATCTTTATGATCTTTTTCACCTCGGGCTGGTAATTACTCGTAGGATGTGAGTATGCATTGAGAAGTCTTGGTGATAGAAATGGCCTTATCTACCAACGTGGCCACATTGACGTGGTTCACGAAACCTAAGCGCATGCTTGTGTTTGGATTCCACTTTTGTGAAAACCGTGCAATCTTGCATGAGTGCTGCTGATCTTTTTAGAACGGTAGAGATCAAAACCGAAGGGTTTTTAACTTTCTTCCGAAGATGCACAATCTGAAATGACATGGTAGGTCCACGGCACCGCGTTTTCCTTGTGACACATCTTAGAGCGGCAATATTTACTCAACTGCTCGAGAGGATCACTCTCTGAGTTGTAAAATACAGCTTATTGAGATTCTCTATGGAGACTTACATGCTGACGTGGACATCTGACAGATAGAGGGAATATTCTCAAAGTGTCATCGTCCGGAGATAGTACTTTTGTTCGTGTCTTGAGTTCCAGGTCCTGAGCAACTCGTGTTGAGACTAGCTGGACTGTAGTCTCATGTCTCTAAATCGGTGTGGAACCGCCTAATCTGGATCATCACATTATTGGAAGCGCTCCTCTTCAAACCCATCGTAAGGGAGCCTGATAATTTCTGCACTAGAGGTTCGTATTTCTCGTGTGGAGTTGAAAGTGCTCCATGTATCCCCGCTTGAAGACGGTACATGCCGCCGGCGTATCCGCTTCCGCTTTCGGATAGAAGCTTCATAAATTCAACAAAGCTCTACCAGCAAAACTTGGAGGCCGTATCTTCCTAGCTTTCTGGGTCATATGATGTGCGGAACATGTTGAGGCCAGCATGGATGACATAGATATCGATCAATGTAACCCTATATGATGGACACGTCAAAGAAGTTAGTCTGGTTCAGCTAGTCATGTGAGGTGATTGGAGATCATTCTTTGTAAACATCTCACGCAGGATTTCTTCGATTTCTCGGCGTAAGCAAGAGACGCTTTTCATCCGGCGACCTGAAATCGATTGATCTTGGCCAGATAGATTTCGCCTCATTACAATGGCCATTGGTTCCATGCATAACACAAAGAGTGACGGGGCAGTCGGCTATGGGTCACCAGGTCGTACCTGAAACCATACCAAACCCAAGTAGACAATCGTGTGGTTTCTCATACTTCTGATGAGTTGGATGAAGGCGCTGGGAGGAAATACGGGGGATCCGCCCTTATGTGTTCATTCCTTATGGTTAGCTAATCCTTCTTCAAGTTGTGATCCCAAAATAATATGATCTATATCGTCTCTGATCATACGTGAATGTTTTAGTCTGCAATTATCACGTTGTCTTTATTACTGGCTTCCGATGGATTTTAACCATCTCCATCTGATGATGATCCGACATAAGCTTGGTTTGTGTAGTCGCAGTCATGTCTGTTTTTCCACGTATTCAAGTAACCTTTCATTATCACAATTTCTCTGGTAAATGATTATTACGTACCTGGGGCTGTGTAATTTGAGATTTCCCCCTTTTGTACATGGGTTACTAATGAAAGACTGGTTTGAGGGAATGTTCACTCGAATGGATAATGTGGATAATGACTAATCTCATCCACGTGCTACATTGCATCTTAGTATCGGATACTATTCTCATGAACATGTGATTACGAGAGCTTTTTTCGGAGTAATTCATTGGATATGCATTCTAATATCGGAGAACTGCTGATTCTATAAGGCGTTCAGGAAATTATTATGTGTTACGTATACCATTTGTATTCAAAGAGTTGCAGATGGAGGTGGACTCATGCATCAGAAGCTCACCATCCACACACCATCCACACAGCTGCTTTTATGGTCTGTGCTGTTGCTGGCGTATAACTTACTCATGACGCATTCGAAAATTACAGCTTCGAAATACAATTTTCTGTTGCGTTTCGTGAATAATTTTGATTGTTGTTCCAGCTAAACAAAACCTACAATTAATTGAGAAAGAATATGCACATCTCGATGTTTGCAGAAGTCGCAAATGGCATAATAATGCTTTGATAAGGACTACAGGATGCAAACCTTTTCCTAATCGAGGAGATGTTCTCTAGGAACATGGCCGCAGAAGCCTCAGTTCCGCGGGTGTAGAGCCGATCTTGGATCTTGGATACGATGCGGACAGCATTTTATTCCAGAGCTCTCTGTTGATCGCCACAGAGATTCTGTCTGGCAGAACGCTAAATGGTTTCACCTTGTCCACTTAATTCAAGGAGAACCTTTTCGAGTTTCCTTTACACGGAAGGCCCACAGGTCTGCAATCTCTATAGAATGGTCTTCTAGGATCACTCGAAGATTAGCAGAAAAGAGTGAGATGTACGAATTGATTCGATATCGTACACCTTTATCGTATGGTGAAATTTTCCACCTAATGAAATCTTCTAACCAGTATAATGGGAAACATGAACCTGTCTCGCAGGGATGGAAAAGACTCACATGGTAGTGCCGCGATCCGTGCGATATGTCAACCTCCAGCTGATGCTCCCGTTTATGACTACCACAGCCACGGGTCAATCAGTCCGTCAGCTCCGAGCTCGTCATGCCCGTCCGGAAATTTCATGCAACATTCAATAGTTATCAGGATCCTCAGCTGAGTTTCGGAAATCATCCACCACCTCAAGCCTATGGAGTTCCCCAATTTGGAATGCCTACGACAAACTGTTTTGATCTGTTGGGATTTGGTGGATTTGGGGGCACTTCGTCCAATTTATCAATAAGTCAGCAGACTACTGTCTACCTGAGCGGCGCTCTGAGAGCGTAGCCCGTCTCTCATTATCAATATGGAACCGCTGCTCAATGTGTTAAATCCGGGTTGAACCTCTACACACCCGAGAAAGTGCTGACTGTGGCAAACGTGGATGCAGACTGGGAACTCAAAAAGTGGTCAACGATAAATGGTGTCAATGGATTGTCAAGTTTCTCAAACGTATGACATTCGGGTTGAACCCACTACCTGGATTCACGTCCGTGCTACTCACACCATTTGACATTCCAGTGGATGGATTAAAACCGGGTTCATGGGATTGGAGCCAGTATTAATTAAGTTGAAGTTTGGTACACTTGAAGCGTTGAATCCGGTGTTCATAGGGTTCCAACATCAGTTCACTGAGATCTGGGTGAGATTCCAACCGATCTCAGGTTGTGAGCTGAACCTCAAACAACCAGCTTGCTAACAATGAGGGGTCAGATGGAGCCACTGGAAGGTATTCTTCCAGCGCATTGACTAGAAAGGATCTCTGGTCATCCACCGCAATACGCCTTACACTCGTCTGCTCCATGTGAAACTTGTCAAAGGACCTACTCTCTTCATGCGAGGCTACATGTATAGCTTCCTGGAACATGTCAACTCGCAGCTCGACAAGTCACACTTTTCTGGACTTTCTGATTAGTCAGATGGTGCCATTGTCGGGCTCTACTATGATGCGCAGAGCTCTTCCTAGATAAGGATTTAAGATGCAGTTTCCGTGCTTATCTAGGGCATGGTTTGCGCTTATTGCAGTGGTACCTAGGCTACCCGAACAGACAACTCCCGAGCTGAGACGCAATATCACTGGAAGAAGGTTAAACGTCCTTCAGATCCCGTGATCTTGACAGTTCGCCAGCTGCTATTTCCCACTCCTATCTCATAGCTCAAATGCCGCGGCAGATTCATCTGAGAGATTGAAGACTGCATGCATTCATCGGAACCCAGGCATTGCTGCTATGTGACCACGTTACCACTGGGTTTTATGCTAAAGCCCAAAACGGAGCAATACCACTACGCACTACGCAGCTACTGGACATTCTCCACGGTGCGTACGAGCCACTGATCATCATGTTCAATGGTGGCCCTGACCTGAATCCGGCAATGTTGAGATGACATGCAGCTACCAGACTTGTAGGAATCTTTACGCCACAGGAAACCGCGACCGGTGTCCAACGACACAACCCAAAGCACTTCATTTCCGACCTCAGGCACTCTGTCATGAGACGCCAGAACCAGTTCAGGAGCAATATCAACAAAAGAAGAGAAGTTGGAGCTATGCCACAACTCTTGTTACAAAAGCTGGCAACGATCCCACCGTGTTCTCCGTCAATTTTGTCATTACCTACTCGGGTGTAGTTCAACCGCCACATCTTGCCCGTGATTGTGTGGCCCAAAGCAAAGTACACTTTGGTCAGTAGCACACACCTTGAACAGAGGGAGAGCATAGGATTGTTTTAGAGACCTGGTGATGTAAAAGCGGTAATTGTTTGTAAAAACTGCGCAACAGGGGAGCTGGAACCTCTTTGAAGAGAGCCAATAAGGTCTATCAGATCTTGTGTATGCCGGCACCAGATCCATAGCCTCAAGGGGTGGTGCTAGCTATCAGTAGCAGTGTTTTGACAACACGCTTTCAGAAATTCGCCGATTAGTGGCTATTATTTGTTTTGAGAAAGGTGGTTTCTTGTTTCACCAAAAGATTCCGGGTGTGCGACGCGGTTCATGAACAGCAAGATGTTGACCCGTAGTGAAACCGCGGTAGGATATACTGCGTTCTTTATCGAAACTTATGTATGTGATCTGCGGAGGTCTGCGGGAGCGTGCAAAGAACCTCCTAGATATTCAAAGGAGGGAAGGTATGTAGCAGTTTGTGAAATCAATATGCTATATGAGAAACACTTCTCCAACACTGACCAATATCATAAATGCCAGTACCCTACAGTATGTTCTGCGCGACATCGACATCATAATTCCCTTATTGACAGCTTAGCGAATCATTCTCTGATTGTCATTTAACATTTTATTTTCACCAACTAGCCACTACATACGTTATAGCTCTTATCTTACAATAAAGAGCCCAATTAGACATGCAAGAAATGCATCAGTACAACAGTAGCTCAAAGAAACAACAGACGTTTCAATGAATCACCAAACCAATTTGAACAGTCATGTGTGGATACGTTGAACCCTTCTTGCCTAGTTCATCTGTGATGGATAAACTACAAGTGCGCAAAAGCCGTTGTCTCGTAAATTGGGCTTCATGCAGCCGCATGCACCACGCTGCACAACCGCAGGGCACCTCCACACACCAGAGTTATTAAGTATGTCCGTCAGCTATTTTCTCCCTGAGCCAAGCTCCAATCCAAAAAGAGAAGACGAGCAAGTTACTGACTACGAAGAATTGTACGAGGAAAGAGATGAACCAGTTTCCCGGGAAATCAGTACCTCTGTAGCTCGCCAGGGCCAACCGGAAGGGAAAATTATTCACACCTCGTTTAAAGATCTCATTCCGCTGAGACAAAAAGTTGCCTCTGGACAGATATCCCTTTCCAAGCCTTCAGAGCAAGAGATAATGACCACCACGCAAAAGACGAAAGTGGAACTGGACAGAATTATCCAGTCTAGAGTGGATGCTTCCAAACCGAAAGCTTCTGCGTCTGTAAAGCCACGTGATGAGGCGACGTATATTCGATACAAATCGTCAAACGTTCTAGACCCTTCGAAGAACAAGGAACGGCTGCTGAAAATTGTGGACAAGCAGCAGGATCCTATGCTGATGTCGCAGTTTAAGAAAAGGAAAATACCCAATGGACCGCCATCGCCTCCTGTGCCTATATTGCATTCTCCCCCTCGAAAATTAACTGCGCAAGACCACAAGAATTGGTACATTCCACCTGCTGTTTCCAACTGGAAGAACCCAAAAGGGTTCACGATCGCGATAGATAAGAGAATGGCCAGTACACAGGCGGAAGAGCCCGTTGAGGTAAACGAGAAATTTTCAGATCTGGCGTCTGCTCTGGAGAATGCGGATAAAGAGGCTCGTCAAGAGTTGAAATTGAGAGCGTCCATCACGAAAAAGCTGGCTGAGAAAGAAGCTCGCGATAAAGAAGAACAACTGAGGGAGTTGGCACACAGGGCACGAAATGAGAGGTATGCTTCTGTAGCGGAGGACACGTCTAAATTAAGTGCTGCGCAGAGAAGGGAGGCTATTCGTGCAGAAAGAAGGAAAAGGGCAGAAAAAGAATTGCGCATGTCAAAGATGGGTGTTGATCAGCGGAGCAAAGTGCTTGCAAAAGACCGCGACATCTCTGAAAGAGTTGCACTGGGCATTACAAAGGGCTCTGCCCCTTCTGCTGAGTCACATTTCGACTCTAGGCTGTTCGCTAAAGGTGCGTCATCAAATGCGAAAACGTCCCAAGACCAATTCTACGACAGACCGCTTTTCGCAGCACAGGAAGCGGTCACCTCGATTTACAGACCTAAAGTCTCTGCCGAAACAGAAGAACCTTCTGGCCCAGTGGAGTTTGAAGAGGACACCATTGAGCGCAATACCAATCGACACGAGCTGGAGTCGAACTCTCCGGGTGGCAGATGATATGCAACTCTATGCACCCAGTATGCACGACACAAATATGTCTTTACCGTTGAAGGAACTGTTTATCTCCAACATACAAAACGATTGCAAGAGCGAGTTTCATCCTTCAGTGTTTTATGACACCTCTTTGGATCTATCCTTTCACCAGTCGATCAAATCTATCGATCCTGACGCTTCGTTCTTTTTCGAACCAGAGGTAAAGCCAGACAAAAATGATAACAAAGGTTTCCGTGAGAGAATTAAGCGGTTTTTCTTCAATCGTCATCCCCCAGTTACAGAGAAAGTGGTTCCTACATTGAAACATTCCAGCGACGAGGACACCTCTCGTACTATTCAATTCGACAACAGTGCAAAACTGATTGAATACAGTGAAAAGTCGCCGTGGTCCCAGCGTAATCCGCTCAAGAAGTCCACTTCTTTTTCTTCGTTCCGCTGGTTGCGAAACACCGCTGAAGAAGATCCTCCAACTGCTCCTAGATCGATCCTCAAGGGGAAAAAAAATGAAAACTACAAACAGGAGACGAAAAGGCTCAAGCAGACAGAAGAGGTGGATGTTGCCCGGTTTATAGGAGAGTTCCACCAGAGGGAAAAGAATAGAGGAGAGAACGAGCTCGTTTTTGAGAGTATGCGGCAGAACCAAATAGAGAGGTATTATCAGAATTAGCGATGTAATAATGTCCTTATACGCCTGTGGTCTTTATTGTGTCAGGGTGACTCAGCATAACTTTGCACGTTTTTTTTTTTCCAGTAGTTTCATTAATTTACATTTATGAAAACTAGATAGATGGGGAAAATATTAAATATAATGGGAACGATAAATCCTTAAACATCCGTAGCAGATTACAAAAGGGTGTGGAGTAATGGAGCAAAAAGATATGCCTTCAGCCAGATTCGAACTGACGATCTCCTCATTACTAGTGAGGTGCCTTACCAACTTGGCCATAAAGGCAAGATGTGAAAACTTATCGAGGGCGATTTAAAGTATTACGACCTCTACATGCCTTCCCCTGCTCCACCGTAAGCCGGATCTCTTCAGCACTGTGGATCCGAAGCTGTTTCGGGACGGAGGAAAGAGGTCAGATTTGCAAACATATCTCTCAAGTTGGTTTGAGGTAGTGAGCACACGCACAACGGAGGAGTCCCCGATTGCTACCACGCACGAGTGATCCCGGAGTACTTGAGTTATTTCTCTTAGGAGTATACCCAAAGGCGACCCGAAATAACATAATGAGAAACAATTTGTAACATGAGCACTGTGCCTTCAGAGGGACGAGTCTTTACTTTTGTCCAAGAATGTGGAGTGGTGAAGATCTTTTGGAGCAAATTAAAGGAGATGGATCGCAGCTGAATCTTGATGGTACATGGACATCTTCAGAATGTGGCAACACTGACCAGCTATAACCGTCTTCTCTCAAATCGGCGCCTGTGCCCCTTTCAGATGAGCAATGTGCCTTATGAAACACATCGGATGAATGTTTAGAAAGCCTTTTGAGAGAAGAGGATTGAAAAGATTGAAAGCCATGATTAAATAATGGCAATGAACAAGGATAATTAAGGGACTACAGACAACGTTCAAGAAGATGCGAGTGCGCTTGGACCTCGGCGAGGGTTTTACAGATACTTGGTTGGTATCGAATTTTACCTGGTTGGAGCTCACAATGGATTATAGATAGCTTGGTTGTACAACTAGATGATTTATTTTATCTTTTATGTGAAAAA